>WNWK01006048.1:0-35000 GCA_009830355.1 Cherax destructor | reverse complement strand
AGTATACACCACCAGTATCAAACAACCTTGGAGTATACACCACCAGTATCAAACAACCTTGAAGTATACACCACCAGTATCAAACAACCTTGAAGTATACACCACCAGTATCAAACAACCTTGAAGTATAAACCACCAGTATCAAGCAACCTTGAAGTATACACCACCAGTATCACAACCTTGAGTATACACCACCAGTATCAAGCAACCTTGAAGTATACACCACCAGTATCAAACAACCTTGAAGTATACACCACCAGTATCAAACAACCTGAAGTATACACCACCAGTATCAAACAACCTTGAAGTATAACCACCAGTATCAAACAACCTTGAGTATACACCACCAGTATCAAGCAACCTTGAAGTATACACCACCAGTATCAAACAACCTGAGTATACACCACCAGTATCAAACAACCTTGAAGTATACACCACCAGTATCAAACAACCTTGAAGTATACACCACCAGTATCAAACAACATTGGAGTATACACCACCAGTATCAAACAACCTTGAAGTATACACCACCAGTATCAAACAACCTTGAAGTATACACCACCAGTATCAAGCAACCTTGAAGTATACACCACCAGTATCAAGCAACCTTGAAGTATACACCACCAGTATCAAACAACCTTGAAGTATACACCACCAGTATCAAACAACCTTGAAGTATACACCACCAGTATCAAACAACCTTGAGTATACACCACCAGTATCAAACAACCTTGAAGTATACACCACCAGTATCAAACAACCTTGAAGTATACACCACCAGTATCAAACAACCTTGAAGTATACACCACCAGTATCAAACAACCTTGAAGTATACACCACCAGTATCAAACAACCTTGAAGTATACACCACCAGTATCAAGCAACCTTGAAGTATACACCACCAGTATCAAACAACCTTGAAGTATACACCACCAGTATCAAGCAACCTTGAAGTATACACCACCAGTATCAAGCAACCTTGAAGTATACACCACCAGTATCAAACAACCTTGAAGTATACACCACCAGTATCAAGCAACCTTGAAGTATACACCACCAGTATCAAGCAACCTTGAAGTATACACCACCAGTATCAAACAACCTTGAAGTATACACCACCAGTATCAAACAACCTTGAAGTATATACCACCAGTATCAAGCAACCTTGAAGTATACACACCAGTATCAAGCAACCTTGAAGTATACACCACCAGTATCAAACAACCTTGAAGTATACACCACCAGTATCAAACAAACTTGAAGTATACACCACCAGTATCAAACAACCTTGAAGTATACAACACTGTATCAAACAACCTTGAAGTATACACCACCAGTATCAAGCAACCTGAAGTATACACCACCAGTATCAAACAACCTTGAAGTATACACCACCAGTATCAAAAACCATAGGAGTAAACAACAGTTCAAGACAACGGACTTAGGAGTTACACAGTATACAAGAATTAGCTAACACTACCAGTATGCAACTTGAAGATAACCACAGTTCAAGCAGACTGAAGTATACCACAGATCAAGACCGTAGAAGTATACACGACCAGTATCAACAACTATGAAGTACACAGACAGAGACCGATAGATAACCACAGTATCAAAAACTGAAGATGAAACCAGTATCAAACAACAGGAAGTATCTCTACCAGTGACAACAGTATCTCTAACAGTGACCAGTATCTCTAACTTGACCAGTATCTCTAACTGACCAGTATTCAACAGTGACCTAGTATCTCTAACCACCAGTATCTCAACTTGACCAGTATCTAACTACCAGTATCTAACAATGACCATATCTCTACAGACCAGTATCTTAACATGAAGTATCCTAACTACCAGTATCTCTAACAATGACAAGTATCTCTAACAGACCAGTATCTCTAACAATGACAGTATCTCTACAGTACAGATCTCAACACATGACAGTATCTAACTGACCATATCTCAACAGTGACCAGTATCCTACATTGAAAGTCTTAACAATGACCAGTATCTCTAACAATGACAGTATTCAACAGTGACCAGTATCTAACGTGACCAGTATCTAACATGACCAGTATCTTAACAAAGACCAGTATCAACAAGACCAGTATCCTAACAATGACAGATCAACAATGACCAGTATCAAAAAGGACCAGATCCTAAAGAGACCAGAACTCAACAGTGAAAAGTATCCTAACAGGACCAGAATTCTACAAATGAAGACCAAAACAGTATCTCTAACAATGACCAGTATCTTAACAGTGACGACAGTATCTCTAACAATGACCAGTATCTCTAACAATACCAGTATCTCTAACAATGACCAGTATCTCTAACAGTGACCAGTATCTCTAACAAGACCAGTATCTCTAACATAACCAGTATCTCTAACAGTGACCAGATATCTCTAACAGTATACCATATCTCTAACAGTGACCAGTATCTCTAACTATGACCAGTATCTCTAACAGTAGACCAGTATCTCTAACAAGACCAGTATCTCTAACATGACCAGTATCTCTAACAATGACCAGTATCTCTAACAGTGACAGTATCTCTAACACGACCAGTATCTCTAACTGTGACCAATCTCTAACAAGACCAGTATCTCTAACATGACCAGTATCTCAACATGACCAGATCTCTAACAAGACCAGTATCTCTAACAGTGACCAGTATCTCTAACAATGACCAGTATCTCTAACAAAGACCAGTATCTCTAACAGTGACTAGTATCTCTAACAGTGACCAGTATCTCTAACAATGACCAGTATCTCTAACAGTGACCAGTATCTCTAACAATGACCAGTATCTCTAACAGTGACCAGTATCTCTAACAAAGACCAGTATCTCTAACAGTGACCAGTATCTCTAACAATGACCAGTATCTCTAACAAAGACCAGTATCTCTAACAGTGACCAGTATCTCTAACAATGACCAGTATCTCTAACAGTGACCAGTATCTCTAACAATGACCAGTATCTCTAACAATGACCAGTATCTCTAACAATGACCAGTATCTCTAACAGAGACCAGTATCTCTAACAGTGACCAGTATCTCTAACAGTGACCAGTATCTCTAACAATGACCAGTATCTCTAACATGTACCAGTATCTCTAACAATGACCAGTATCTCTAACAATGACCAGTATCTCTAACAAAGACCAGTATCTCTAACAGTGACCAGTATCTCTAACAAAGACCAATATCTCTAACAGTGACCAGAATCTCTAACAAAGACCAGTATCTCTAACAGAGACCAGTATCTCTAACAGTGACCAGAATCTCTAACAAAGACCAGTATCTCTAACAATGACCAGTATCTCTAACTGTGACCAGTATCTCTAACAAAGACCAGTATCTCTAACAAAGACCAGTATCTCTAACAGTGACCAGAATCTCTAACAAAGACCAGTATCTCTAACAAAGACCAGTATCTCTAACAAAGACCAGTATCTCTAACAATGACCAGTATCTCTAATAAAGACCAGTATCTCTAACAGTGACCAGTATCTCTAACAAAGACCAGTATCTCTAACAGTGACCAGTATATCTAACAATGACCAATATCTCTAACAAAGACCAGTATCTCTAACACTGACCAGTATCTCTAACTGTGACCAGTATCTCTAACTGTGACCAGTATCTCTAACAGTGACTAGTATGTCTAACAGTGACTAGTATGTCTAACAGTGACCAGTATCTCTAACAATGACCAGTATCTCTAACACTGACCAGTATCTCTAACAATGACCAGTATCTCTAACACTGACCAGTATCTCTAACTGTGACCAGTATCTCTAACTGTGGCCAGTATCTCTAACAGTGACTAGTATGTCTAACAGTGACTAGTATGTCTAACAGTGACCAGTATCTCTAACAAAGACCAGTATCTCTAACATTGACCAGTATGTCTAACAGTGACCAGTATGTCTATCAGTGACCAGTATCTCTAACAAAGACCAGTATCTCTAACACAGACCAGTATGTCTAACAGTGACCAGTATGTCTAACAGTGACCAGTATTTCTAACACTGACCAGTATGTCTAACAGTGACCAGTATGTCTAACAGTGACCAGTATGTCTAACAGTGACCAGTATGTCTAACAGTGACCAGTATGTCTAACAGTGACCAGTATCTTTAACAGTGACCAGTATCTCTAACACTGACCAGTATGTCTAACAGTGACCAGTATGTCTAACAGTGACCAGTATGTCTAACACTGACCAGTATGTCTAACAGTGACCAGTATGTCTAACAGTGACCAGTATGTCTAACAGTGACCAGTATGTCTAACAGTGACCAGTATGTCTAACAGTGACCAGTATCTTTAACAGTGACCAGTATCTCTAACACTGACCAGTATGTCTAACAGTGACAAGTATGTCTAACAGTGACCAGTATGTCTAACAGTGACCAGTATGTCTAACAGTGACCAGTATGTCTAACAGTGACCAGTATGTCTAACACTGACCAGTATGTCTAACACTGACCAGTATGTCTAACAGTGACCAGTATGTCTAACAGTGACCAGTATGTCTAACAGTGACCAGTATCTTTAACAGTGACCAGTATCTCTAACAAGCCCTCCTTCAACAGTTGCGGACAAAAGACTCTGCTAGCGGATATTTCAACACCTGAGACACCAACATTATTACAATAAACCAACACAGGTTTAGCGGATATTTCAACACCTGAGAATCCAACAGTCTTACAATAAACCAGCACAGGTTTAGCGGGTATTTCAACACCTGAGACACCAAGTCTTACAATAAACCAGCACAGGTTTAGCGGATATTTCAACACCTGAGACACCAACAGTCTTACAATAAACCAGCACTGGTTTAGCGGATATTTCAACACCTGAGACACCAACAGTCTTACAATAAACCAGCACAGGTTTAGCGATGAAAAGTTTTGTTTTATAGATTTTCCGGAAGTTGTGAGAGAGAACTGAGAGGTCTAGAGTGTACTGCATCTTCTTGGACTGCAAGACAGCGGCTGATGCAGTACAACTCGGGTTATTAGTCCACTAGTTAGGTACAGAGAGAGAGATGAGACAGAGACTTGTGCTGTTGGTCAGAGAACAGCACCAGCTGCACGTACATGTGTGAACAGCACCAGCTGCACGTACACGTGTGAACAGTACCAGTTGCACGTACACGTGTGAACAGCACCAGCTGCACGTACACGTGTGAACAGCACCAGCTACACGTACACGTGTGAACAGCACCAGCTGCACGTACACGTGTGAACAGCACCAGCTACACGTACACGTGTGAACAGTACCAGCTAATCGTACACTTGTGAACAGCACCAGCTGCACGTACACGTGTGAACAATACCAGCTGCACGTACACGTGTGAACAGCACCAGCTACACGTACACGTGTGAACAGCACCAGCTGCACGTACACGTGTGAACAGCACCAGCTGCACGTACACGTGTGAACAGCACCAGCTGCACGTACACGTGTGAACAGCACCAGCTGCACGTAAACAGGTGAACAGCACCAGCTGCACGTACACGTGTGAACAGCACCAGCTGCACGTACACAGGTGAACAGCACCAGCTGCACGTACACGTGTGAACAGCACCAGCTGCACGTACACGTGTGAACAGCACCAGCTGCACGTACACAGGTGAACAGCACCAGCTGCACGTACACGTGTGAACAGCACCAGCTGCACGTACACGTGTGAACAGCACCAGCTGCACGTACACGTGTGAACAGCACAAGCTGCACGTACACGTGTGAACAGCACCAGCTGCACGTACACAGGTGAACAGCACCAGCTGCACGTACACGTGTGAACATCACCAGCTGCACGTGCACGTGTGAATAGCACCAGCTGCACGTACACACGTCTGAACGCAAACGAATATACACGTGTGTACGTACATGGATGATGTATGCACATGCGAGTATGTTGGTGGACCTTGTGTTGGAGGACCTTGTGTTGGAGACCCTTGTGTTGGAGGACCTTGTGTTGGAGACCCTTGTTTTGGAGGACCTTGTGTTGGTGAACCTTGTGTTGGAGGCCCTTGTGTTGGAGGATGTTGTGTTGGTGAACCTAGTGTTAGTGTACCTTGTGTTGGAGACAATTGTGTTGGAGGACCTTGTGTTGGTGAACCTTGTGCTTTAGGACCTTGTGTTGGAGGATTTTGTATTGGTGGACTTTGTGTTGGTGGACCTTGTGTTGGAGGATTTTGTGTTGTGGACCTTGTGTTGGTGGACCTTGTGTTGGTGAACCTTGTGATGGTGAATCTTGTGTTGGTGAAACTTGTGTTGGTGGACTTTGTGTTGGTGGACTTTGTGTTGGAGAACATTGTGTTGGTGGACCTTGTGTTGGTGGACCTTGTGTTGGTGGACCTTGTGTTGGTGGACCTTGAGTTAGTGAACCTTGTGTTGGTGGACCTTGTGTTGGTGAACCTTGTGTTGGTGGACCTTGTGTTGGTGGACCTTGTGTTGGTGGACCTCTTGTTGGAGGACCTTGAGTTAGTGGACCTAATGTTGGAGAACCTTGTGTTGGTGGACCTTGTGTTGGTGGACCTTGTGTTGGTGGACCTTGTGTTGGTAGACCTTGTGTTGGTGGACCTTGTGTTGGTGAACCTTGTGTTGGTGGGCCTTGTGTTGGTGGACCTTGTGTTTGTGGACCTTGTGTTGGTGGACCTTGTGTTTGTGGACCTTGTGTTGGTGAACCTTGTGTTTGTGGACCTTGTTTTGGTGGACCTTGTGTTGGTGGACCTTGTGTTGGAGGACCTTGTGTTGGTGGACCTTGTGTTGGCGGACCTTGAGTTAGTGGACCTAATGTTGGAGAACCTTGTGTTGGTGGACCTTGTGTTGGAGGACCTTGTGTTGGTGGACCTTGAGTTAGTGGACCTAATGTTGGAGAACCTTGTGTTGATGGACTTTGTGTTGGTGGACCTTGCGTTGGTGGATCTTGTGTTGGTGGACCCTGTGTTATTGGACCTTGTGTTGGAGGACCTTGTGTTGGTGGACCTAGTGTTGGAGGACCTTGTATTGCTGGACCTTGTGTTGCTGGACCTTGTGTTGCTGGACCTTGTGTTGTGAACCTTGTGTTGGTGGAGATTGGTGAAGAGGAAGAGTAGTAGATGAAAAGGAAACAGAGAAGATATATGAGGACGTAAAGATTGAAGAGGAGGAGGAGGAGGAGGAGGGGAGGAGGAGGAGGAGGAGGAGGAGGAGGAGGAGGAGGAGGAGGAGGAGGACTGAAATAAGGATTGAAGGAGTGTAGAAGAGAAGGAGAAGGAAGGTAAACAAGAACCAGCCTTCACGTGAAGTTCCAGTAGAACTTAATGACAATGTTGAAGTCCTCCTGAAGTTCTTGAGAAGAGTGTTAACAAATGAGGAGGAGGGAGAAGAGAGAAGGATGAAGAGGAGAGGAAGAGGAGAGGAAGAGGAGAGGAGGAAGGAGAGGAAGATGAAGACAAAGGTAAACATGGATTGCCTCACTCAGAGTTCCGGTAGACCTTATTGATGGCATGTCAAGAGGCTCTCCTCCGGTTCTTGTTCTTGAGAAGAGTGTAAACAGACAAGGAGAAGGAGAAGAGAAGACAAAGAAGAAGAGTTGCCTCACTTTGAGTTCCAGTAGACCTTAGTGATGACATGGTACGAGGTTCTCCTCCAGTTCTTCTTCTTGAGAATGTTGCCCAGTTGAACTTCTGCTCGACCTCCACTGTAAGCCTCACTCAGGTCGAAGAGGTTGATACCGGCCTCGTAAGCCACTGTGATAATCTCCTCTGCTGTCTCCTCTGACACCTGAGGACTGAACGTCACCCAGGTACCTGATGGGGGAAAGATCAGGGATTAGTACCTGGGAGGACAAATTCTTGTGGGAACCTTGATTCTTTTATATATATATATATATATATATATATATATATATATATATATATATATATATATATATATATATATATATATATATATATATATATGCAAGACAAGCCACGAGGGGTGGAAATCTTTAGCCCTGGCTCACTATCACCACATGTGTCAAACACTACCCTAGCTCACCATCACCTTGCCACACCTCACCATCACCACCATCTTGCTACACCTCACCATCACCTTGCTACACCTCATCATCACCTTGCTACACCTCACCATCATCTTGCTACACCTCATCATCACCTTGCTACACCTCACCATCACCTTGCTACACCTCACCATCACCTTGCTACACCTCACCATCACCACCACCTTGCTACACCTCACCATCACCACCACCTTGCTACACCTCACCATCACCATCACCTTGCTACACCTCACCATGACCACCACCACGCCACACCACACCATCACCACGACCTTGCTACAACTCACCATCACCACCACCTTCCTATACCTCACCATCACCATCACCTTGCTACACCTCACCATCGCCTTGCTACACCTCACCATCACCTAGCTACACCTCACCATCACCTTGCTACACCTCACCATCACCTTGCTACACCTCACCATCACCTAGCTACACCTCACCATCACCTTGCTACACCTCACCATCACCTTGCTACACCTCACCATCACCTTGCTACACCTCACCATCACCTTGCTTCACCTCACCATCACCACCACCTTGCTACACCTCACCACCACCTTGCTACACCTCACAATCACCTAGCTACACCTCACCATCGTCTTGCTACACCTCATCATCACCTTGCTACACCTCACCATCACCTTGCTACACCTCACCATCACCTTGCTACACCTCACCATCACCTTGCTACACCGCACCATCACCTTGCTACACCTCACCATCACCTTGCTACACCTCACCATCACCTTGCTACACCTCACCATCACCTTGCTTCACCTCACCATCACCACCACCTTGCTACACCTCACCACCACCTTGCTACACCTCACCATCACCTAGCTACACCTCACCATCGTCTTGCTACACCTCATCATCACCTTGCTACACCTCACCATCACCTTGCTTCACCTCACCATCACCTTGCTACACCTCACCACCACCTTGCTACACCTCACCATCACCTTGCTTCACCTCACCATCACCATCACCTTGCTACACCTCACCACCACCTTGCTACACCTCACCATCACCTTGCTTCACCTCACCATCACCATCACCTTGCTACACCTCACCATCACCTTGCTAAACCTCACCATCACCTTGCTTCACCTCACCATCACCTTGCTACACCTCACCATCGCCTTGCTACACCTC
Organism: Cherax destructor; assembly: GCA_009830355.1. Classification (NCBI taxonomy): domain Eukaryota; kingdom Metazoa; phylum Arthropoda; class Malacostraca; order Decapoda; family Parastacidae; genus Cherax; species Cherax destructor. The sequence goes on along the minus strand of WNWK01006048.1, from coordinate 25,775 downwards.
ATCATCACCTTGCTACACCTCACCATCACCTTGCTACACCTCACCACCACCTTGCTACACCTCACCATCGCCTTGCTACACCTCATCATCACCTTGCTACACCTCACCATCACCTTGCTACACCTCACCATCACCTTGCTACACCTCACCACCACCTTGCTACACCTCACCATCGCCTTGCTACACCTCCCCATCACCACCACCTTGCTACACCTCCCCATCACCACCACCTTCCTATACCTCACCATCACCACCACCTTGCTACACCTCACCACCACCTTGCTACACCTCACCACCACCTTGCTACACCTCACCACCACCTTGCTACACCTCACCATCACCTTGCTACACCTCACCACCACCTTGCTTCACCTCACCACCACCTTGCTACACCATCACCACCACCTTGCTACACCTCACCACCACCTTGCTACACCTCACCACCACCTTGCTACACCTCACCATCACCTTGCTACACCTCACCACCACCTTGCTTCACCTCACCATCACCTTGCTACACCTCACCATCACCTTGCTACACCTCACCATCACCTTGCTACACCTCACCATCACTTACCTATATTAACACTTGAGGCTCAAGAATAAGTACATCATGAATAAAATATTCATTTTTTTTTTTTTATTAACACATCGGCCGATTCCCACCAAGGCAGGGTGGCCCGAAAAAGAAAAACTTTCATCATCATTCACTCCATCACTGTCTTGCCAGAAGGGTGCTTTACACTACAGTTATAAAACTGCAACATTAACACCCCTCCTTCAGAGTGCCGGCACTGTACTTCCCATCTCCAGAACTCAAGTCCGGCCTGCCGGTTTCCCTGAATCCCTTCATAAATGTTACTTTGCTCACACTCCATATTATTTATTTATTTATGTTAATAAAATTATATCTTGATATTTCTAATAATTTACTTTTAGTTTATTTCAGTTATAACTTATTTGTTCCTTTATTTGTTCGTTTAACGTATTTTTCTTAAAGATGAAGTTGGTGAGATGTGTTGCAGCCTCCACTGTGAAGGTGACTTGTGCCTCCACACAGTGTTGCAGCCTCCACTGTGAAGGTGACTTGTGCCTCCACACAGTGTTGCAGCCTCCACTGTGAAGGTGACTTGTGCCTCCACACACAGTGTTGCAGCCTCCACTGTGAAGGTGACTTGTGCCTCCACCCAGTGTTGCAGCCTCCACTGTGAAGGTGACTTGTGCATCCACATAGTGTTGCAGCCTCCACTGTGAAGGTGACTTGTGCCTCCACACAGTGTTGCAGCCTCCACTGTGAAGGTGACTTGTGCCTCCACAGAGCGTTGCAGCCTTCACTGTGAAGGTGACTTGTGCCTCCACATAGTGTTGCAGCTTTCACTGTGAAGGTGACTTGTGCCTCCACCCAGTGTTGCAGTCTCCACTGTGAAGGTGACTTGTGCCTCCACCCAGTGTTGGAGCCTCCACTGTGAAGGTGACCTGTGCCTCCACCCAGTGTTGTAGTCTCCACTGTGAAGGTGACTTGTGCCTCCACCCAGTGTTGCAGTCTCCACTGTGAAGGTGACTTGTGCCTCCACCCAGTGTTGCAGCCTCCACTGTGAAGGTGACTTGTGCCTCCACCCAGTGTTGCAGCCTCCACTGTGAAGGTGACTTGTGCCTCCACCCAGTGTTGCAGCCTCCACTGTGAAGGTGACTTGTGCCTCCACCCAGTGTTGCAGCCTCCACTGTGAAGGTGACTTGTGCCTCCACCCAGTGTTGCAGTCTCCACTGTGAAGGTGACTTGTGCTTCCACCCAGTGTTGCAGCCTCCACTGTGAAGGTGACTTGTGCCTCCACCCAGTGTTGCAGCCTCCACTGTGAAGGTGACTTGTGCCTCCACCCAGTGTTGCAGCCTCCACTGTGAAGGTGACTTGTGCCTCACCCAGTGTTTCAGCCTCCACTGTGAAGGTGACTTGTGCCTCCACACAGGTTGCAGCCTCCACTGTGAAGGTGACTTGTGCTTCCACACAGTGTTGCAGCCTCCACTGTGAAGGTGACTTGTGCCTCCACCCAGTGTTGCAGACTCCACTGTGAAGGTGACTTGTGCCTCCACACAGAGTGTTGCAACCTCCACTGTGAAGGTGACTTGTGCCTCAACAGAGAGTGTTGCAGCCTCCACTGTGAAGGTGACTTGTGCCTCCACACACAGTGTTGCAGCCTCCATTGTGAAGGTGACTTGTGCCTCCACACAGTGTTGCAGCCTCCACTGTGAAGGTGACTTGTGCCTCCACACAGTGTTGCAGCCTCCACTGTGAAGGTGACTTGTGCATCCACACAGTGTTGCAGCCTCCACTGTGAAGGTGACTTGTGCCTCCACACAGTGTTGCAGCCTCCACTGTGCAGGTGACTTGTGCCTCCACACAGTGTTGCAGCCTCCACTGTGAAGGTGACTTGTGCCTCCACCCAGTGTTGCAGCCTCCACTGTGAAGGTGACTTGTGCCTCCACCCAGTGTTGCAGCCTCCACTGTGAAGGTGACTTGTGCCTCCACCCAGTGTTGCAGCCTCCACTGTGAAGGTGACTTGTGCCTCCACACAGTGGTGCAGCCTCCACTGTGAAGGTAACTTGTGCCTCCACACAGTGTTGCAGCCTCCACTGTGAAGGTGACTTGTGCCTCCACACAGTGTTGCAGCCTCCACTGTGAAGGTGACTTGTGCCTCCACCCAGTGTTGCAGCCTCCACTGTGAAGGTGACTTGTGCCTCCACCCAGTGGTGCAGCCTCCACTGTGAAGGTAACTTGTGCCTCCACACAGTGTTGCAGCCTCCCCTGTGAAGGTGACTTGTGCCTCCACCCAGTGGTGCAGCCTCCACTGTGAAGGTAACTTGTGCCTCCACACAGTGTTGCAGCCTCCACTGTGAAGGTGACTTGTGCCTCCACACAGTGTTGCAGCCTCCACTGTGAAGGTGACTTGTGCCTCCACCCAGTGTTGCAGCCTCCACTGTGAAGGTGACTTGTGCCTCCACCCAGTGGTGCAGCCTCCACTGTGAAGGTAACTTGTGCCTCCACCCAGTGGTGCAGCCTCCACTGTGAAGGTGACTTGTGCCTCCACACAGTGTTGCAGCCTCCACTGTGAAGGTGACTTGTGCCTCCACACAGTGTTGCAGCCTCCACTGTGAAGGTGACTTGTGCCTCCACCCAGTGGTGCAGCCTCCACTGTGAAGGTGACTTGTGCCTCCACACAGTGTTGCAGCCTCCACTGTGAAGGTAACTTGTGCCTCCACCCAGTGTTGCAGCCTCCACTGTGAAGGTGACTTGTGCCTCCACACAGTGTTGCAGCCTCCACTGTTGACCAGCTGTGTGGTAACTCTTAGTGCTGTTATCTTCCTGGCCTCCTTGCTTGCAAGATTTACTACGTGATTCTTCATATAAGTTTTAGAGTCAAGTTTTACTCCTAGGAGACGCACTTGATGCCTGGGCGTCAACACACTCTCATTCATTCTTATCACTGCTACAATATTACCATCATGCTACTTAGATCATCATCATCTCAGATTCATCATTCATCAGTTTACAACAACATCAACTTTGGAAAGTAATGGATCATTACGCTTGTTTTTCATGAAACACAAGTGATGATGATCTAAGTAGCAATACGTCGAAGATCCACATCATGACCTTGATCACATCATACTGGGACACTGAGCCTGACTGAGTGCCAGACTTGGTGAGCGTCAAGCGCACATCATACTGGGACACTGTGCCTACTGAGTGCCAGACTTGGTCAGCGTCACTGGTGACGTTCAGTGCTATTGCGATGTTGATATTGTTACCCTTCTCCTGGGACTTACACCTCTCCGCTGGGACTTAAACCTCTCTGCTAGGACTTACACCTCACCCCTCCACTACATAACCTTACTATGTTAATGACACTCCCTCGATAAATTATTCATGACATTACATACGGGTTCGTTTATTTAACTGGTTTAACAGGTCAGCTGCACTGCGACTTAAACCGAAGCCATATTGACGGTCAAAGGAAGCGAGTGATAATTATTTGCTGTGAGATTATTATCTCAGTTTGGTTTTGCCAGTAATTGACAAGAGTCACACTTGTCTACATTTGATGATTGTAGCTCTGCTGTTGTGACCAGGACTACATCTACGCAGAACTGATAGTTGTTAGATAGAGGTGATGGTAGCTGGTCTGCACAGCTACTCAGGAACCCTGGGCTCACCTTATCCAGGACCTCAGCCTTCTCTTGGTCCAGGGGTTTAACGAGGAGATACACTTCATACTTTCTTTTGGTTACTTTTGTAAACCTTGACACAGTTCTACTTACTAGCATTAGATGTTCACTAACTGAACAGGGATTGGCATCGTCACAGCTAAAAGTTCGGCAAGTAGTTCACCTCTTTCTTCATTTACGGTAACAACAATCCCGTTCATTTAGTTTCTAGGTGGAATAATTTCATCAGGTGAATAACATTGTCGGTCCTTGAGGGCTGGTCTCAGACCGGGCCGCGGGGGCGTTGACCCCCGAAACGTTCTCCAGGTAAGGACCACCAAGTTTTGGAGCCCATCTATCCGATGCCAGTTTTCTATTTGGGTCAGCCTACCATCTAGAATCAAGATGGTCTTATCTCTAGATTATAGAGATAAACCCAATCTTGAACATCCTCCAGACTCCGGCAGGCTTGACATCGCTCACGCCTGTACGGAGGTGCTGTGACTAGTCCATAACATCATCTCCGGGTAACATCAATAAGCTAGGCGTGTATTGACGTGTATACTACCAGTGTACCACACATCAACACCTCAGCTCTGTCAGTCTCGCCAGATCACTGAGTCATAGACAATTATAACAAAGTTCTCTGGAGAAGTGTTGCAGAAACATCCCAACACTGGCGAACATTAGAGGAAGATAAATGATGATGATGAGAGTGACAGCTTAGCAACACTGGTAATGAGCTTCCTAAGGCACCACAGTGGTGTTGGCTCTCCAGTCACCTTGTGTTGCCCCCCAAAAAATCAGCAACATACAACTCGTTTGTGTTACCACAGTTTTAGTTTACAAGAACGCTGTGTTGCTGGTGTTTCAACGTACAAACAACGTGTGTTGCCAGTGCTTCGACTTACAAGCAACTTGTGTTGCCATTGTTTCAACTTACAAACATCTTGAGTTGCCAAAGTTTCAACTCAAAACAACTTGTGTTGCCAGTGTTTCAACTTACAAACAACTGGTGTTGCCAGTGTTTCAACTCACAAACAACTTGTGTTGCCAGTGTTTCAACTTACAAACAACTTGTGTTGCCAGTGTTTCAACTTTCAAACAACTTGTGTTGCCAGTGTTTTAACTCACAAACAACTTGTCTTGCCAGTGTTTCAACTTACAAACAACTTGTGTTGCCAGTGTTTCAACTTAAAAACAACTGGTGTTGCCAGTGTTTCAACTCACAAACAACTTGTGTTGCCAGTGACTCATCTTACAAACAACTAGTGTTACCAGTGTTTCAACTTACAAACAACTTGTGTTGTCAATGTTTCAACTTACAAACTTGTGTTGCCAGTGTTTCAACTTACAAACAACTTGTGTTGCCAGTGTTTCAACTCACAAACAAATTGTGTTGCCAGTGTTTCAACTCACAAACAACTTGTGTTGCCAGTGTTTCAACTTACAAACAACTTGTGTTGCAAGAGATTAAACTCACAAACAACTTGTGTTGCCAGTATTTCAACTCACAAACAACAAGTGTTGCCAGTGCTTCAACTCACAAACAACTAGTGTTGCCAGTGTTTCAACTCACAAACAACCAGTGTTGCCAGTGTTTCAACTCACAAACAACTAGTGTTGCCAGTGTTTCAACTCACAAACAAAGAGTGTTGCAAGTGTTTCAACTCATAAACAAGTGTTGCTAGTGTTTCAACTCATAAACAAGTGTTGCTAGTGTTTAAACTCACAAACAACAAGTGTTGCCAGAGTTTCAACTCACAAACAACTAGTGTTGCCAGTATTTCAACTCACAAACAACTAGTGCTGCCAGTGTTTCAACTCACAAATAACCAGTGTTTCAACTTACAAACAACTAGTGTTGCCAGTGTTTCAACTCACAAACAACTAGTGTTGATAGTGTTTCAACTCACAAACAACTAGTGTTGCAGTGTTTCAACTCACAGATAACTAGTGTTGCCAGTGTTTCAACTAACAAACAACTAGTGTTGCCAGTGTTTCAACTCACAAACAGCAATGTTGCCAGTGTTTCAACTCACAAACAACTAGTATAGCAGTGTTTCAACTCACAAATAACTAGTGTTGCCAGTGTTACAACTCACAAACAACTAGTGTTGCTAGTGTTTCATCTCACAAACAACTAGTGTTGCCAGTGTTTCATGTTACAAACAACTAGTGTTGCCAGTGTTTCAACTCACAAATAACCAGAGTTTGAACTCACAAACAACTAGTGTTGCCAGTGTTTCAACTCACAAACAACAAGTGTTGCCAGTGTTTCAACTCACAAACAACAAGTGTTGCCAGTGTTTCAACTCACAAACAACTAGTGTTGCCAGTGTTTCAACTCACAAACAACAAGTGTTGCCAGTGTTTCAACTCACAAACAACTAGTGTTGCTATTGTTTCAACTCACAAACAACAAGTGTTGCCAGTGTTTCAGCTCACAAACAACTAGTGTTGCCAGTGTTTCAAATCACAAACAACTAGTGTTGCTAGTGTTTCAACTCACAAACAACTAGTGTTTCCAGTGTTTCAACTCACAAACAACTAGTGTTGCCAGTGTTTCAACTCACAAACAACTAGTGTTGCCAGTGTTTCAACTAACAAACAACCAGTGTTGCGAGTGTTTCAACTCACAAATAACTAGTGTTGCCAGTGTTTCAACTCAAACAACTAGTGTTGCCAGTGTTTCAACTTACAAACAATTGGTGTTAAAAGTGTTTCAACTCACAAACAACTTGTGTTGCCAGCGTTTCAACTTACAAACAACTTGTGTTGCAAGAGATTCAACTCACAAACTACTTGCGTTGCAAGTATTTCAACTCACAAACAACAAGTGTTGCAGGTGCTTAAACTCACAAACAACGAGTGTTGCCAGTGTTTCAACTCACAAACAACTACTGTTGCCAGCGTTTCAACTCACAAACGACTAGTGTTGCCAGTGTTTCAACTCACAAACAACCAGTGTTGCCAGTGTTTCAACTTACAAACAACTAGTGTTGACAGTGTTTCAACTCACAAACAACAAGTGTTGCAAGTGTTTCAACTCACAAACAAGTGTTGCTAGTGTTTCAACTCACAAACAACAAGTGTTGCCATAGTTTCTACTCACAAACAACTAGTGTTGCTAGTATTTAAACTCACAAACAACTAGTGCTGCCAGTGTTTCAACTCACAAACAACTAGTGTTGCCAGTGTTTAAGCTCACAAACAACTAGTGTTGCCAGTTTTTCAACTCACAAACAAGTGTTGCCAGTTTTTCAACTCACAAACAACTAGTGTTGCCAGTGTTTCAACTCACAAACAACTAGTGTTGCCAGTGTTTCAACTCACAAACAACAAGTGTTGCCAGTGTTTCAACTCACAAACAACAAGTGTTGCCAGTGTTTCAACTCACAAACAACTAGTGTTGCCAGTGTTTCAACTCACAAACAACAAGTGTTGCCAGTGTTTCAACTCACAAACAACAAGTGTTGCCAGTGTTTCAACTCAGAAACAACTAGTGTTGCCAGTGTTTCAACTCACAAAGAACTAGTGTTGCTAGTGTTTCAACTCACAAACAACTAGTGTTTCCAGTGTTTCAACTCACAAACAACTAATGTTGCCAGTGTTTCAACTCACAAACAACTAGTGTTGCCAGTGTTTCAACTAACAAACAACTAGTGTGTCCAGTGTTTCAACTCACAAACAACTAGTGTTGCCAGTGTTTCAACTCAAACAACTAGTGTTGCCAGTGTTTCAACTCACAAACAACTAGTGTTGCCAGTGTTTCAACTCACAAACAACTAGTGTTGCCAGTGTTTCAACTCACAAACAACTAGTGTTGCCAGTGTTTCAACTCACAAACAATTAGTGTTTCCAGTGTTTCAACTCACAAAAAGTAATGTTGCCACTGTTTCAACTCACAAACAACTAGTGTTGCCAGTGTTTCAACTCACAAACAACTAGTGTTGCCAGTGTTTCAACTCACAAGCAACTAGTTTTGCCAGTGTTTCAACTCAAACAACTAGTGTTGCCAGTGTTTCAACTCACAAACAACTAGTGTTGCCAGTGTTTCAACTCACAAACAACTAGTGTTGCCTGTGTTTCAACTCACAAACAACTAGTGTTGCCAGTGTTTCAACTCACAAACAACTAGTGTTGCCAGTGTTTCAACTCAAACAACTAGTGTTGCCAGTGTTTCAACTCACAAACAACTAATGTTGCCATGGTTTTAACTCACAAACAACAAGTGTTGCCAGTGTTTCAACTCACAAACAACAAGTGTTGCCAGTGTTTCAACTCACAAACAACAGTGTTGCCAGTGTTTCAACTCACAAACAAAAGTTTTTCCAGTGTTTCAACTCACAAACAAAAGTGTTGCCAGTGTTTCAACTCACAAACAACAAGTGTTGCCAGTGTTTCAACTAACAAACAACTAGTGTTGCCAGTGTTTCAACTCCCAAACAACAAGTGTTGCCAGTGTTTCAATTCACAAACAACTAGTGTTGCCAGTGTTTCAACTCACAAACAACAAGTGTTGCCAGTGTTTCAACTCACAAACAACAAGTTTGCCAGTGTTTCAACTCACAAAAACTAGTGTTGCCAGTGTTTCAACTCACAAACAGAAGTGTTGCCAGTGTTTCAACTCACAAACAACAAGTGTTGCAGTGTTTCAACTCACAAACAACTAGTGTTGCCAGTGTTTCAACTCAAACAACTAGTGTTCCAGTGTTTCAACTCACAAACAACTAGTGTTGCCAGTGTTTCAACTCAAACAACTAGTGTTGCCAGTGTTTCAACTCACAAACAACTAGTGTTGCAGTGTTTCAACTCACAAACAACTAGTGTTTCCAGTGTTTCAACTCACAAACAACTAATGTTGCCAGTGTTTCAACTCACAAACAACTAGTGTTGCCAGTGTTTCAACTAACAAACAACTAGTGTCCAGTGTTTCAACTCACAAACAACTAGTGTTGCCAGTGTTTCAACTCAAACAACTAGTGTTGCCAGTGTTTCAACTCACAAACAACTCGTGTTGCCAGTGTTTCGACTCACAAACAACTAGTGTTGCCAGTGTTTCAACTCAAACAACTAGTGTTGCCAGTGTTTCAACTCACAAACAACTAGTGTTGCCAGTGTTTCAACTCACAAACAACTAGTGTTGCCTGTGTTTCAACTCACAAACAACTAGTGTTGCCAGTGTTTCAACTCACAAACAACTAGTGTTGCCAGTGTTTCAACTCAAACAACTAGTGTTGCCAGTGTTTCAACTCACAAACAACTAATGTTGCCATTGTTTTAACTCACAAACAACAAGTGTTGCCAGTGTTTCAACTCACAAACAACAAGTGTTGCCAGTGTTTCAACTCACAAACAACTAGTGTTGCCAGTGTTTCAACTCACAAACAACAAGTTTTTCCAGTGTTTCAACTCACAAACAAGAAGTGTTGCCAGTGTTTCAACTCACAAACAACAAGTGTTGCCAGTGTTTCAACTAACAAACAACTAGTGTTGCCAGTGTTTCAACTCCCAAACAACAAGTGTTGCCAGTGTTTCAATTCACAAACAACTAGTGTTGCCAGTGTTTCAACTCACAAACAACAAGTGTTGCCAGTGTTTCAACTCACAAACAACAAGTTTTGCCAGTGTTTCAACTCACAAAAAACTAGTGTTGCCAGTGTTTCAACTCACAAACAAGAAGTGTTGCCAGTGTTTCAACTCACAAACAACAAGTGTTGCTAGTGTTTCAACTCACAAACAACTAGTGTTGCCAGTGTTTCAACTAACAAACAACTAGTGTGTCCAGTGTTTCAACTCACAAACAACTAGTGTTGCCAGTGTTTCAACTCAAACAACTAGTGTTGCCAGTGTTTCAACTCACAAACAACTAGTGTTGCTAGTGTTTCAACTCACAAACAACTAGTGTTTCCAGTGTTTCAACTCACAAACAACTAATGTTGCCAGTGTTTCAACTCACAAACAACTAGTGTTGCCAGTGTTTCAACTAACAAACAACTAGTGTGTCCAGTGTTTCAACTCACAAACAACTAGTGTTGCCAGTGTTTCAACTCAAACAACTAGTGTTGCCAGTGTTTCAACTCACAAACAACTAATGTTGCCATTGTTTTAACTCACAAACAACAAGTGTTGCCAGTGTTTCAACTCACAAACAACAAGTGTTGCCAGTGTTTCAACTCACAAACAACTATTGTTGCCAGTGTTTCAACTCACAAACAACTAGTGTTGCCAGTGTTTCAACTCACAAACAACAAGTGTTGCCAGTGTTTCAACTCACAAACAACAAGTGTTGCCAGTGTTTCAACTCACAAACAACTAGTGTTGCCAGTGTTTCAACTCACAAACAACAAGTTTTGCCAGTGTTTCAACTCACAAACAACAAGTGTTGCCAGTGTTTCAACTCACAAACAACAAGTGTTGCCAGTGTTTCAACTCACAAACAACTAGTGTTGCCAGTGTTTCAACTCACAAACAACAAGTGTTGCCAGTGTTTCAACTCACAAACAACAAGTGTTGCCAGTGTTTCAACTAACAAACAACTAGTGTTGCCAGTGTTTCAACTCACAAACAACAAGTGTTGCCAGTGTTTCAATTCACAAACAACTAGTGTTGCCAGTGTTTCAACTCACAAACAACAAGTGTTGCCAGTGTTTCAACTCACAAACAACAAGTGTTACCAGTGTTTCAACTCACAAACAACAAGTGTTGCCAGTGTTTCAACTCACAAACAACTAGTGTTGCCAGTGTTTCAACTCACAAACAACTAGTGTTGCCTGTGTTTCTACTCACAAACAACTAGTGTTGGCAGTGTTTCAACTCACAAACAACAAGTGTTGCCAGTGTTTCAACTCACAAACAACAAGTGTTGCCAGTGTTTCAACTCACAAACAACAAGTGTTGCCAGTGTTTCAACTCACAAACAACAAGTGTTGCCAGTGTTTCAACTCACAAACAACTAGTGTTGCCAGTGTTTCAACTCACAAACAACTAGTGTTGCCAGTGTTTCAACTCACAAACAACTAGTGTTGCCTGTGTTTCAACTCACAAACAACTAGTGTTGCCAGTGTTTCAACTCACAAATAACTAGTGTTGCCAGTGTTTCAACTCACAAACAACTAGTGTTGCCAGTGTTTCAACTCACAAACAACAAGTGTTGCCAGTGTTTCAACTCACAAACAACTAGTGGCGGAGCAACAAACAAGAGATTATCGCCAAGCGCAGCAGTTGTGACTCTATTGGTTGTTAAAGTCAACACTGGAAGACACAGTGCCTGAAACTGCGTAATGAAAAAGACGAAAAAGTGAAGATTTTCTCTGCGAAGAGATTTGGCAGGAAATAAATTGGCTGGGAAAATTTTTGGCTGGAAATGATTTGGCGGGAAAAATAATTGGAGGGATAAGTTTTGGCGGGAAATGTTAAGGCGATAAATGGAAATGCTGAAATTCAGAATATTTCTCAATTGTGATAAAAGTAAATTCCCGATAAGTCTACCTAAAGGGTGTTCGTGGGGTCAACACCACTTCGGTCCGGGGGCGTTGAACCCCGGGTGGACCAAGACCTGATCAAGCAGGCAGTTACCGTTGGCCGCACGCAATCCAACGTAACAACCACAGCCCGGCTGGTCAGGTACTGATTTTAGGTGCCTGTGCAGCTCCCTCTTCAAGACAGCCAGGGGTCTATTGGCAATCCCCCTTATGTATGCGGGGAGGCAGTTGAACAGTCTTGGGACCCTAACACTTATTGTGTTGTCTCTTAGTTTATTCATGGCGCCCCTGCTTTTCATTGGAGAGATGTTGCACAGCCTCCCGAGTCTATGTTGCACAGCCTCCCGAGTCTATGTTGCACAGCCTCCCGAGTCTATGTTGCACAGCCTCCAGAGTCTATGTTGCACAACCTCCAGAGTCTATGTTGCACAACCTCTAGAGTCTATGTTGCACAACCTCCAGAGTCTATGTTGCACAACCTCCAGAGTCTATGTTGCACAACCTCCAGAGTCTATGTTGCACAACCTCCAGAGTCTATGTTGCACAACCTCCAGAGTCTATGTTGCACAACCTCCAGAGTCTATGTTGCACAACCTCCAGATTCTATGTTGCACAACCTCCAGAGTCTATTTGCACAACCTCCAGAGTCTATGTTGCACAACCTCCAGAGTCCTATGTTGCACAACCTCCAGAGTCTATGTTGCACAACCTCCAGAGTCTATGTTGCACAACCTCCAGAGTCTATGTTGCACAACCTCCAGAGTCTATGTTGCACAACCTCCAGAGTCTATGTTGCACAACCTCCAGAGTCTATGTTGCACAACCTCCAGAGTCTATGTTGCACAACCTCCAGAGTCTATGTTGCACAACCTCCAGAGTCTATGTTGCACAACCTCCAGAGTCTATGTTGCACAACCTCCAGAGTCTATGTTGCACAACCTCCAGAGTCTATGTTGCACAACCTCCAGAGTCTATGTTGCACAACCTCCAGAGTCTATGTTGCACAACCTCCAGAGTCTATGTTGCACAACCTCCAGAGTCTATGTTGCACAACCTCCAGAGTCTATGTTGCACAACCTCCAGAGTCTATGTTGCACAATCTCCAGAGTCTATGTTGCACAACCTCCAGAGTCTATGTTGCACAACCTCCAGAGTCTATGTTGCACAACCTCCAGAGTCTATGTTGCACAACGAGGAGAGAGAGAGAGAGAGAGAGAGAGAGAGAGAGAGAGAGAGAGAGAGAGAGAGAGAGAGAGAGAGAGAGAGATATGTCAGCTGAGTAGCAGCAGTGGACATTGGTGGCACTTTTGACCGAGTATGGCACCAGGGACTCTTGGCAAAACTAAGCACTGGGAGTCGCTGGCTCTACACTATGTCTCCACAACGGGACAGAGTCAACAAGACATTATTGGTACAAGTGTGCCACAGGAAAGTGTACTTGGGCCACTGATGTGCGCTTCATCACTCACCATCTTACAGCTGTAACAACAGCGGGAAAATGATGGCAGGTCACATTTGCTACTGATAATGATGATGGACTCTTGGCACCATGATGATAATGCTGGAGCAGTGGTAAGAATGAATGGGAGAGTGTTGGTACCCAGCAACAAAGATGACAGCCTTGGGGTGAAATGTGACTCCAACTGACTATGAAGAACCACGTTGTAAATCTTGCAAACAAAGTAGCCAGGAAGCTAAGAGCATTAAGGTGTATCTGGCATCTGCTCAACAGTAGAGGCTGCAAGATTCTGAACAAGGCATAAGTGCACTCACACCTTAAGTATGCTCCACTTTCTTGGACTGCCTCGTCTTATCTACTTCTTGACAGGACAGAGGACAGACAAAGACTAACTTTATTTACCTGGACAGATCTGTCGTGTCAGCAGTCTTCAACACTAGAGGGATGAGGGTGGTCTTACTGTTATGTACAAACAATATTGTCAAGGTAATACACTTGTGGAAAGTAAAAAAAAAGACAGCTTCTACACCATAAGACGGGCAGCCAGCAGCAACTACTCTGTGACTGTAACCTCCAGAACATCACTTAATCTGAGATCCTTTATTCCCAGGATGACTCGAGTCAAACACGTCAAGAAATTAGAAAAGTGTAAAGGTTTTGCATCAAGACTAGTCCCGGAGCTAAGGGGAATGCCCGACGAAGAAATGTTAAGGGAAATCGACTTAACGACACTGGAGAACAGGAGGGTTTAGGGGAGACATGATAACGATATATAAAATACTACGAGCAACTGACAAGGTGGACAGAGACAGGATGTTCCGGAGATGGGACACAGCAACAAGGGGTCAGAATTGGATGTCGAAGACTCAGATGAGTCAAAGAAATTTTAGGAAGTATTTCTTCTATCATAGAGTTGTCAGGAAGTGGAATTGTCTGGAAAGTGACGTAGTGGAGGCAGGATCTATACATAGTTTTAAGATGAGGTATGATAAAGCTCATGGGGCAGGGAGAGAGAGGACCTAGTAGCAATTAGTGAAGGGGCGGGGCCAGGATTAGGTGAGTACACACAGTACTCGCCAAGGCCCAGCTGAGAAACAGTACTCACCAAGACCCAGCTGAGAGACACTGAGAGATAATACTCATCAAGACTCAACTGAGAGACACTGAGAGACAATACTCACCAAGACCCAGCTGAGAGACACTGAGAGACAATACTCACCAAGACCCAGCTGAGAGACAATGAGAGACAATACTCACCAAGACCCAGCTGAGAGACAATGAGAGACAATACTCACCAAGACCCAGCTGAGAGACAATGAGAGACAATACTCACCAAGACCCATCTGAGAGACAATGAGAGACAATACTCACCAAGACCCAGCTGAGAGACAATGAGAGACAATACTCACCAAGACCCAGCTGAGAGACAATGAGAGACAATACTCACCAAGACCCAGCTGAGAAACTCGGAGACCAGACTTGCCCAGTGGCTTGTATCGTAGACTGGAGACCAGAGATGACTGTCTGGAGACGATAGCCTGGGAGTCACTTCTGGTAGAGACATGATCACCTCCACAGCCAGTCAAGTCCTCCATGCACTCCAGTGAGGCTATGGGCGCCCTCCTGTGGGAGGAGAAAGCCAGTTAGTTAGTGGAGGCAGGCAGGAGTTGTACGAGAGTGAGAGTCTTCCTGTACCTGCTAACACAGAGAGAGAGAGAGAGAGAGAGAGAGAGAGAGAGAGAGAGAGAGAGAGAGAGAGAGAGAGAGAGAGAGAGAGAGAGAGAGAGATCACAAATTCCAAGTCTACAGTTCATTATAAATGTGGAAAAGTCCAGTTAAAGCGTCAGGTGCTGTAAGTGGTATTATGGCAGGTTGAAAAAATCTTAATTAGTAGTCACTGAGCCTTGTGAGTTGAAATTTGTTAATCCAAACTCACTCTCTGTCTCTGTCTCTCTGTCTCTGTCTCTCTCTCTCTCTCTCTCTCTCTCTCTCTCTCTCTCTCTCTCTCTCTCTCTCTCTCTCTCTCACTAGCTCACTCTCTCACTAGCTCACTCACTCTCTCACTAACACACTCTCTCACTAACTCACTCTCACTAGCTCACTCTCTCACTAACTCACTCTCTCACTAACTCACTCTCTCACTAACTCACTCTCTCACTGACTCACTCTCTCACTAGCTCACTCTCTCACTAGCTCACTCACTCTCTCACTAACACACTCTCTCACTAACTCACTCTCACTAGCTCACTCTCTCACTAACTCACTCTCTCACTAACTCACTCTCTCACTAACTCACTCTCTCACTAACTCACTCTCTCACTGACTCACTCTCTCACTAGCTCACTCTCTCACTAACTCACTCTCTCACTAACTCACTATCTCACTAGCACTTACTCTCTCACTAACTCACTCTCTAACTAACTCATTATATACATGTACACTACACACGTACAATATACACGTACAATATGCCAGTACAATTCACGTACAGTACACACGTACAATACACACGTACAATGTACACGTACAATATACATGAACAATATACACTAAAGTACACACGTAGAGTATTCACATACAATACGCACGTACAATGTACATGTTCAATATACAAGTACAAAATTCACGTACAATATACACTTACAAAATTCACGGACAATATACACTTACAAAATTCACGTACAATATACACGAACAAAATTCACGTACAAAATACAATATACAGGTACAATATACATGTACAATATACATGTACAATATACATGTACACAGGTGTTGATACATGCACTCACTCAACAGCTGCGTCATGTAAACATTGAACATGAGAATGAAGGGCACTGCAGGAGGCCTACTGGCCCATACAAGGCAGGTCCTCCTCTAGACCAACCATGCCCACCCACCCATGTATTTGTGCAACCCTTTCCCAAAAGCTTACCAAGAATTATCAACAGTACCTCAGGTACTCTTGATAATGGTATTAAATATCAGCCAGTTGATAAATTAGACACATGTGCAACATCTTGGTATCGGGGCTCTGGTGGTCTGGTGGCTAAGGCTCTCGCTTCACACGGCGAGGGCCTGGGTTCGATTCCCAGCCAGGGCAGAAACATTGGACGTGTTTCTTTACACCTGTTGTCTATGTTCCCCATCAGTAAAATGGGTACCTGGGTGTTAGTCGACTGGTGTGAGTCGCATCCTGGGACACTGACCTAATCTGCCCGAAATGCTCAGCATAACAAGGGACTTTATATATAGTAGTATGTCACTGATGTCAGCTAGGACTGTATACCATGTACATGTACTTGTAGTAAATAAAGATATTATTATTATATTATTATTATTTATTGTAGACGTTTCGCCAACCATTGACACTGTCTTCGTCTGTTACTACCCGTTCCTTTAAACCTGACGCCAGTATATAAGCGACATTCTTCTTGCCTGTGCTCCAGCTCTTGAACACTACGGTGCTCTTCAACTCCAACACTGAGGGACTGATCTCCCATGTTTTGTATATAGTTCTGCTGTCTTCAGTTATATCCTTGAATTTGTATTGCTGTAGCCCCTGGATGGCGAAACTCTACAATAAAGATATTGCACCTGTGTCTAATTTTCAATATATCGCCTTTGTTTATGTCTATCATCCACTTATAAACATTAATGACATCTCTCATTCTACGTCTCTCAAGAGAGTGAAGGTTCAAGGTTCATTTGCGAGATTCCTAATACAATGGATTAATTTTGATATTCTTCTCTCAATGTTCTCCAATGTTTTGATATCCATTCTGAAGTAAGGCGACCAAAACTGAGCAAGATATTCTAAGTGAGGTCTTACTACTGGCCCGGGGAGTGGGCCAGTAGAGGTCTTACTACTGTGGCCCGGGGAGTGGGCCAGTAGAGGTCTTACTACTGGCCTGGGGAGTGGGCCAGTAGAGGTCTTACTACTGGCCCGGGGAGTGGGCCAGTAGAGGTCTTACTACTGTGGCCCGGGGAGTGGGCCAGTAGAGGTCTTACTACTGGCCTGGGGAGTGGGCCAGTAGAGGTCTTACTACTGGCCCGGGGAGTGGGCCAGTAGAGGTCTTACTACTGTGGCCCGGGGAGTGGGCCAGTAGAGGTCTTACTACTGGCCTGGAGTGGGCCAGTAGAGTCTTACTACTGGCCCGGGAGTGGGCCAGTAGAGGTCTTACTACTGTGGCCCGGGAGTGGGCCAGTAGAGGTCTTACTACTGGCCGGGGGAGTGGGCCAGTAGAGGTCTTACTACTGGCCCGGGGAGTGGGCCAGTAGAGGTCTTACTACTGTGGCCCGGGGAGTGGGCCAGTAGAGGTCTTACTACTGGCCCGGGGAGTGGGCCAGTAGAGGTCTTACTACTGTGGCCCGGGGAGTGGGCCAGTAGAGGTCTTACTACTGTGGCCGGGAGGGCCAGTAGAGTCTTACTACTGTGGCCCGGAGTGGGCCAGTAGAGCCCTTACTACTGTGGCCCGGGAGTGGGCCAGTAGAGGTCTTACTACTGTGGCCCGGGAGTGGGCCAGTAGAGGTCTTGCTACTGTGGCCCGGGAGTGGGCCAGTAGAGTCACTACTGTGCCCGAGTGGCCAGTAGAGGTCTTACTACTGTGGCCCGGGTGGGCAGTAGAGGTCTTACTACTGTGGCCCGGGAGTGGGCCGTAGAGGTCTTACTACTGTGGCCCGGGGAGTGGGCCAGTAGAGGTCTTACTACTGTGGCCCGGGGAGTGGCCACAGTAGTAAGTAAGGAGGTTGTGTAGATTACCTCATTTTTTGTATATAATTCTTCGCATTATGTCCTTGAACTGTATTGATAAAGCTACAGGTTAGCGAAACGTCTACAAAAAAAAATACCCAGATGTTGCACATATGTCTAATTCTAAATCCAAGTACTCTGTTAGTGGTTGGTTAATGGTTTTCCTGTTAGTGGTTGGTTAATGGTTTTCCTGTTAGTGGTTGGTTAATGGTTTTCATGTTAGTGGTTGGTTAATGGCTTTCCTGTTAGTGGTTGGTTAATGGCTTTCCTGTTAGTAGTTGGTTAATGGCTTTCTGTTAGTGGTTGGTTAATGGCTTTCCTTTAGTGGTTGGTTAATGGCTTTCCTGTTAGTGGTTGGTTAATGGCTTTCCTGTTAATGGTTGGTTAATGGCTTTCCTGTTAGTGTTGGTTAATGGCTTTCTTTAATGGTTGGTTAATGGCTTTCCTGTTAGTGATTGGTTAATGGCTTTCCTATTAGTGGTTGGTTAATGGCTTTTCTGTTAGTGGTTGGTTAATGGCTTTCCTATTAGTGGTTGGTTAATGGCTTTTCTGTTAGTGGTTGGTTAATGGCTTTCCTATTAGTGGTTGGTTAATGGCTTTTCTGTTAGTGGTTGGTTAATGGCTTTCCTGTTAATGGTTGGTTAATGGCTTTCCTGTTAGTGGTTGGTTAATGGCTTTCCTGTTAATGGTTGGTTAATGGCTTTTCTGTTAGTGGTTGGTTAATGGCTTTCCTATTAGTGGTTGGTTAATGGCTTTTCTGTTAGTGGTTGGTTAATGGCTTTCCTATTAGTAGTTGGTTAATGGCTTTTCTGTTAGTGGTTGGTTAATGGCTTTCCCGATACTTCCGTTGGTTGTTGGTTAATGGCTTTCCCGATACTTCCGTTGGTTGTTGGTTAATGGCTATCATACTCCAACAGAAGTGTAATCTAGTTTTCACCGCTGCTGACTGCAGCAGCAGCAACACCAGCAGCAACACCAGCAGCAACACCAGCAGCAACACCAGCAGCAGCAACAATATCAGCAGCAACACCAGCAGCAACACCAGCAGCAACACCAGCCGCAACACCAGCAGCAACACCAGCAGCAACACCAGCAGCAGCAGCAGCAACATCAACAGCAACACCAACAGCAGCAGCAACACCAGCAGCAGCAGCAACACCAGCAGCAGCAGCAACACCAGCAGCAGCAGCAGCAACACCAGCAGCAGCAGCAGCAGCAACATCAGCAGCAACACCGGCAGCAGCAGCAGCAACAACAGCAGAAGCAGCAACACTAGCAGCAACACCAGCAGCAGCAGCAACATCAGCAGCAGAAGCAACACCAGCAGCAACACCAGCAGCAGCAACAACACCAGAAGCAGCAGCAACATCAGCAGAAACACCAGCAGCAGCAACAACACCAGCAGCAACACCAGTAGCAACACCAGCAGCAACACCAGCAGCAGCAACATCAGCAGAACCAGCAGCAGCAACACCAGTAGCAACACCAGCATCAACACCAGCAGCAGCAACATCAGCAACACCAGCAGCAGCAACACCTGCAGCAGCAGCAACACCAGCAGCAGCAGCAACACAAGCAGCAGCAGCAACACCAGCAGCAGCAGCAACACCAGCAGCAACACCAGCAACAGCAACACCAGCAGAAACACCAGCAGCAGCAGCAACACCAGCAGCAGCAACACCAGCAGCAGCATCACCAGCAGCAGCAACATCAGCAGAAACACCAGCAACAGCAACACCAGCAGCAGCAGCAACATCAGCAGCAACATCAGCAGCAGCAACACCAGCAGCAGCAACACCAGCAGCAGCAACACCAGCAGCAGCAACACCAGCAGCAGCAACACCAGCAGCAGCAACAGCAACATCAGCAGCAACACCAGCAGCAGCAACAGCAACATCAACAGCAACACCAGCAGCAGCAACACCAGCAGCAGCAACATCAGCAGCAGCAACACCAGCAGCAGCAACACCAGCAGCAGCAACACCAGCAGCAGCAACAGCAACATCAGCAGCAACACCAGCAGCAACACCAGCAACAGCAACACCAGCAGCAGCAACACCAGCAGCAGCAACACCAGCAGCAGCAACACCAGCAGCAGCAACACCAGCAGCAGCAACATCAGCAGCAACACCAGCAGCAGCAACACCAGTAGCAGCAGCAGCAACACCAGCAGCAACACCAGCAGCAACACCAGCAGCAGCAGCAGCAACATCAGCAGCAACACCAGCAGCAGCAACTTCAGCAGCAACACCAGCAGCAGCAGCAACAACATCAGCAGCAACACCAGTAGCAACACCAGCAGCAGCAGCAACACCAGCAGCAACACCAGCAGCAGTAGCAACACAGCAGCTGCAGCAACACCAGGAGCAACACCTGCAGCAGCA
Organism: Cherax destructor; assembly: GCA_009830355.1. Classification (NCBI taxonomy): domain Eukaryota; kingdom Metazoa; phylum Arthropoda; class Malacostraca; order Decapoda; family Parastacidae; genus Cherax; species Cherax destructor. Next base: position 5,492 of record WNWK01006048.1, on the reverse strand, counting down.
GCACCAGCAGAAGCAGAAACACCAGGAGCAACACCTGCAGCAGCAGCAGCAACACCAGCAGCAACATCAGCAGTAACAAAAGCAGCAGCAACACCAGAACCATCAGCAGCAACACCAGCAGCAGCAACACCAGCAGTAGCAACATCATCAGCAACACCAGCAGCAGCAGTAACAACATCAGCAGCAAAACCAGCAGCAGCAACACCAGCAGCAGCAACACCAGCAGCAACACCAGCAGCAGCAACATCAGCAGGAACACCAGCAGCAGCAGCAACACCAGCAGCAGCAACAACAGCAGCAGCAACACCAGCAGCAACACCAGCAGCAACGTCAGCAGCAGCAGCAACACCAGAAACAACACAGCAGCAACACCAGTAGCAACACCTGCAGCAGCATCAGCAACACCAGCAGCAACATCAGCAACACCTGAAGCAACACAGCAGCAGCAGCAACACCTGTAGCAACACCAGCAGCAACACAACACCAGCAGCAGCAACACCAGCAACACCAATAGCAACACAGCAACACCAGCAACACCAATAGCAACACATCAACAGCAGCAACACCAGCAACACCAGCAACACAGCAACAGCAGCAACACCAGCAACATCAATAGCAACACAGCAACAGCAGCAACACCAGTAGCAACATCTGCAGCAACACCAGCAACATCTGCAGCAACACCAGCAACACCAGCAGCAACACAACAATACCAGCAGCAGCAACACCAGCAACACCAATAGCAACACAGCAACAACAGCAACACCAGCAACACCAATAGCAACACAGCAACAGCAGCAACACCAGCAACACCAATAGCAACACAGCAACAGCAGCAACACCAGCAACACCAATAGCAACACAGCAACAGCAGCAACACCAGTAGCAACATCTGCAGCAACACCAGCAACACCAGCAGCAACACAACACCAGCAGCAGCAACACCAGCAGCAACACAACATCAGTAGCAACACCTGCAGCAGCAGCAACACCAGCAGCAACACCAGCAGCAACACCAGCAGCAACACCAGCAGCAACACAACACCAGCAGCAGCAACACCAGCAACACCAATAGCAACACAGCAACAGCAGCAACACCAGCAACACCAATAGCAACACAGCAACAGCAGCAACACCAGCAACACCAATAGCAACACAGCAACAGCAGCAACACCAGCAACACCAATAGCAACACAGCAACAGCAGCAACACCAGCAACACCAATAGCAACACAGCAACATCAGCAACACCAGCAACACCAATAGCAACACAGCAACAGCAGCAACACCAGTAGCAATATCTGCAGCAGCAGCAACAACACCAGCATCAACACCAGCAGCAGCAACACCAGCAGCAACACCAGCAACACCAATAGCAACACAGCAACACCAGCAACACCAGCAGCAACAACACCAGCATCAACACCAGCAGCAACACCAGCAGCAGCAACACCAGCAGCAACACCAGCAGCAACACCAGCAACACCAATAGCAACACCAGCAGCAACACAAGAACACCAGCAGCAACACAACACCAGCAGCAGCAACACCAGCAACACCAATAGCAACACAGCAACAGCAGCAACACCAGCAACACCAATATCAACACAGCAACAGCAGCAACACCAGCAACACCAGCAACACCAATAGCAACACAGCAACAGCAGCAACACCAGCAACACCAATAGCAACACAGCAACAGCAGCAACACCAGTAGCAACATTTTCAGCAGCAGCAACAACACCAGCATCAACACCAGCAGCAACATCAGCAGCAGCAACACCAGCAGCAACACCAGCAACACCAATAGCAACACAGCAACACCAGCAACACCAGCAGCAACACAAGAACACCAGTAGCAACAACACCAGCAGCAGCAACACAGCAACACCAGCAGCACCAGCAGCAACACCAGCAGCAGCAACAACAGCAACACCAACAATGACTATATCACAATAAGAGGATTACATTTCATCGTAGTAATGAGTGTCAATAATCACTGGTGACTTAATTACGCACAATTTAAGAAGCTTTATCACATTATTCATTAATGAATTTATTCTAGAGTAAAGAGGAACTAGTGAATCATTATATCCGGGTAAAATAAAAGAGTAAAGAGGAACTAGTGAATCATTATATCCTGGTTAAGTAAGAGAGTAAAGAGGAACTAGTGAATCATTATATCCGGTAAAGTAAGAGTAAAGAGGAACTAGAGAATCATTATATCCTGGTAAAGTAAGAGTAAAGAGGAACTAGTGAATCATTATATCTGGTTATAAGAAGTAAGAGGAACTAGTGAATCATTATATCCAGGTAAAGTAAGAAGTAAAGAGGAACTAGAGAATCATTATATCCTAGGTAAAGTAAGAAGTAAAGAGAACTAGTGAATCATTATATCTGTAAGAAGAAGGAACTGGAATCATTATACAAGTAAGAATAAAGAGGAACTAGGAATCATATATCCAGTAAGTAAGAAGTAAGAGAACTAGTGAATCATTATATCCGGTAAAGTAAAGTAAAGAGAACTAGTGAATCATTATATCGGTAAAGTAAAAGTAAGAGAACTAGGAATCATTATATCCGGTAAATAAAGTAAAGAGAACTAGTGAATCATTATATCGGTAAGTAAGTAAGAGGAACTAGAATCATATATCCGGTAAAGTAAGAGAGTAAGAGAACTAGGAATCATTATATCTGGTAAGTAAGAGATAAGGGAACTAGGAATCATTATATCGTAGTAAGAGAGTAAGAGGAACTAGGAATCATTATATCCGTAAGTAAGAGTAAGAGGAACTAGGAATCATTATATCCGGTAAAAAAGTAAAGAACTAGTGAATCATTATATCTGGTAAAAAAGAGTAAGAGGAACTAGGAATCATTATATCCTGGTAAGTAAGAGTAAGGAACTAGGAATCATTATATCGGTAAGTAAGAGTAAGAGGAACTAGGAATCATTATATCGGTAATAAGAGAGTAAGAGGAACTAGTGAATCATTATATCGGTAATAAGAGTAAGAGAACTAGGAATCATTATATCGTAAAGTAAGAGTAAGGAACTAGGAATCATTATATCCTGGTAAAGTAAAGAGTAAGAGGAACTAGTGAATCATTATATCTGGTAAGAAAGAGTAAGAGAACTAGTGAATCATTATATCCGGTAATAAGAGTAAGAGAACTAGGAATCATATATCTTAGTAAGAGTAAAGGGAACTAGGAATCATTATATCCGGTAAAGTAAGAAGTAAGAGGAACTAGGAATCATTATATCCGTAATAAGAGAGTAAAGAGGAACTAGTGAATCATTATATCGGTAATAAAAGTAAGAGGAACTAGGAATCATTATATCGGTAAAGTAAGAGAGTAAGAGGAACTGGAATCATTATATCCTGGTAAAGTAAGAGTGAGGAACTAGGAATCATTATATCCGTAAAGTAAGAGTAAAGGAACTAGTGAATCATTATATCCTGGTAATAAGTAAGAGGAACTAGTGAATCATTATATCTGTAAGTAAGAGTAAAGGAACTAGTGAATCATTATATCCGGTAAGTAAAGTAAAGAGAACTAGGAATCATTATATCCTGGTAAAGTAAGAGTAAAGAGGAACTAGTGAATCATTATATCCGGTAAATAAAAGAGTAAAGAGGAACTAGTGAATCATTATATCCGGTAAAGTAAGAGTAAGAGGAACTAGTGAATCATTATATCTGGTAAATGAAGTAAGAGGAACTAGGAATCATTATATCCAGTAAAGTAAGAGTAGAAGTAGGAGAAAGAACTGGAAATAAGTAAAGAATAAGGGAACTAGGATATATATGGAAAGTAAAGAGTAAAAGAAAGTGAACTATACTGTATTAAAGTAAAGAGGAACAGGAATATTAATCATAAAGTAAAGTAAAAGGAAAGAGAACTAATCCTGGTAAAGTAAAGGTAAGAGAATAGTGAACATTATATCTTTAAATAAAGTAAAGAGAACTAGGAACATTAATCCTGTAATAAGAGAGTAAAGAGGAACTAGGAATCATTATATCTGGTAAAGTAAGAGTAAAGAGGAACTAGTGAATCATTATATCGGTAAAGTAAGAGAGTAAAGAGGAACTAGTGAATCATTATATCGAAAGTAAGAGAGTAAAGAGAACTAGGAATCATTATATCCGGTAAAGTAAAGAGTAAAGAGGAACTAGGAATCATTATATCCGTAAAGTAAGAGAGTAAGAGGAACTAGTGAATCATTATATCCTGGTAAATAAGAGAGTAAGAGGAACTAGGAATCATTATATCCGGTAAAGTAAGAGTAAAGAGAACTAGGAATCATTATATCTTGTAGTAAGAGTAAAAGGAACTAGAATCATTATATCTGGTAAGTAAGAAGTAAAGAGGAACTAGTGAATCATTATATCCGGTAAAGTAAGAGAGTAAGAGGAACTAGAATCATTATATCCGGTAAATAAAGAGTAAGAGGAACTAGTGAATCATTATATCGGTAAATAAGAAGTAAAGGAACTAGTGAATCATTATATCCTGGTAAAGTAAGAGATAAGAGGAACTAGAATCTATACGTAAAGTAAGAGTAAAGAGGAACTAGTGAATCATTATATCGGTAAAGAAAGAGAGAAAAGGAACAGGAATCATTATATCCAGGAAAGTAAGAGATAAAGAAAGAAAGTGAATATTATATAGTAAAGAAGAGTAAAGAGGAACTAGTGAATCATTATATCCAGGTAAAGAAGAGAGTAAGAGAACTAGTGAATCATTATAGGTAAAGTAAGAGTAAAGGGAACAGATATATTATTGGTTAAAAGAAGAAAGAGGAAAGTGAATATTATATCCTGGTAAAGTAAGAGAGTAAAGAGGAACTAGTGAATCATTATATCTGTAAAGTAAAGTAAAGAGGAACTAAATATTAATAGGTAATAGTAAGAAGAAAAGTAAATTATATCCGGTAAAGTAAAAGTAAAGCAGGAACTAGTGAATTAATCCAGGTAAATAAGAGTAAGAGAACTAGTGAATCATTATATCAGGTAAAGAAGAGAAAAAAGGAACTAGGAATCATTATATCCTGGTAAAGTAAGAGAGTAAAGAGGAACTAGAGAATCATTATATCCACGAAAGAGAAGTAAAGAGACTAGAGAATCATTATATCCTGGTAAAGTAAAAGTAAAGAGGAAACTAGTGAATCATTATATCTGGTTAGTAAGAGAGTAAAGAGGAACTAGTGAATATTATATCAGTGAAGAAGAGAGTAAAGAGGAACTAGAGAATCATTATATCCTGGTAAATAAGAGAGTAAAGAGGAATAGTGAATCATTATATCCTGGTTAAATAAGAAGTAAAGAGGAACTAGTGAATCATTACTTCCTGGTAAAGTAAGAGAGTAAAAGGAACTAGTGAATCATTATAGTATAGTAAAAGTAAGAGAAAAGGAAACTAGTGAATAATATCAGGTAAAGAAGAGAAGAAGAGGAATAGTAATCATTATATCCAGGTAAAGTAAGA
>WNWK01006047.1:96802-111222 GCA_009830355.1 Cherax destructor | reverse complement strand
CCTAAAATTACATTCACTTGTAAGACGTAGAATGAGGGAGACATGATCGAGGTATACAAGTGGAAAATGGGTATTAACAAAGGGGATATAAATAAGGTCTTGAGGATATCTCTCCAAGAGAGAACCCGCAATAATGGATTCAAGTTAGATAAGTTTAGATTTAGAAAGGATATAGGAAAGTATTGGTTTGGAAATAGGGTAGTTGATGAGTGGAACAGTCTGCCTAGTAGGGTTATTGAAGCTAGGACCTTGGGTAGTTTCAAATTTAGGTTGGATAAATTCATGAGTGAGAGGGTTGGATTTGAGTGGGACTCGCATGAGTGGGTAGAAATGTCAAAGCTTATTTCTTGGGTAGCATTGAAAATTGGGTTGAGCAAATATTCTGTTAGTGGGACGGATTGTGAAGGACCTGCCTAGTATGGGCCAACAGGCCTGCTGCAGTGTTCCTCCTTTCTTATGTTCTTATGTTCTTATGAGTGAAAGGGTGGATTTGAGTGGGAATTGCACATGAGTAAATAAAATTATCAAAGCTTATTTCTTGGTAGCATTGAAAATTAGGTTGAACAAATATTCTGTTAGTGGATGGAATGTGAAGGACCTGCCTAGAATGGGCCAACAGGCCTGCTGCAGTGTTCCTCCTTTCTTATGTTCTTATAAGAACATAAGAAAGGAGGAACACTGCAGCAGGCCTGTTGGCCCATACTAGGCAGGTCCTTCACAATCCGTCCCACTAACAGAATATTTGCTCAACCCAATTTTCAATGCTACCCAAGAAATAAGCTTTGACAATTTTACCCACTCATGCGCGAGTCCCACTCAAATCCAACCCCTCTCACTCATGAATTTATCCAACCTAAATTTGAAACTACCCAAGGTCCTAGCTTCAATAACCCTACTAGGCAGACTGTTCCACTCATCAACTACCCTATTTCCAAACCAATACTTTCTTATATCCTTTCTAAATCTAAACTTATCTAACTTGAATCCATCTTATATTGAACTGCATCTGCCACTTTTCTTATGTAGGGTGATCGAGGCTAGGGTCTTGAGTAGCTTTAAATAGAGAGTAGACAAATATATGAGTGGAGGGGCTGGGTTTGATTGGTGTCGTAGGTACGGGAGCAAATTCTTGGGCAGTTTTGGGTAGGGGTGGTTTTGATAAGGACATATTTTGTATGGGCCAGTAGGCCTTCTGCAGTGTTCCTCCATTCTTATGTTCTGGAAAAATAAACACATAAGCAGTATAATGTGATCCTTTATTGACAACGTTTCGCCCACGCAGTGGGCTTTATCGAGTCACAGACATCTACCTGGAAAATGAGTAACGTGGGCGAAACGTTGTCAATAAAGGATCACATTATACTGCTTATGTGTTTATTTTTCCATTGTGTCGGTATTTTATACCATTTATTTCCATTCTTATGTTCTTATGAGTGAGACGAAGAATGAGAAGAGACATGATCGAAGAGTATAAATGGAAGATGAACTTGCACATGGGTAAATAGAATTATCAAAGCTTATTGCTTGGGTAGCATTGAAGGGTGGGTTGGGCAAATATTTTGTTAGTGGGATGGATTGTGAAGGACCAATATGGACCGGTAGGCCTATTGCCGTGTTCCTCCTTTCTTATGTTCTTATGAGTAGACCAATCTGGCAAGTATAATCGAAGAAGGAATAAAAATTGGGTAGCTTAAAAATAAGATAGACAAATAAATGAGTGAGTAGGGCTGGGTTTGATAAGGTAAAAATGTGGGTGGGAATGGTTGGATTTGAAAAGGACGTGTATAGTACGGGCCAGTAAGCACCTGACATATGTCAAGTCAAAAGTGACATGTCCCGTACAGCAGAGTTAGCCTACAGGTATATATATAGCAGCTACAGCAGTGTATATCAGCTGCCGGGTCACCATTTGGAGAAGACCCGGGCCGGATGTACCGGCGAACATACAACAACAAGTGTATATCAGCGATATCACATTAAGAATTCACCTCTAAGAAGTAATCTCAGCTATAATGGCAGGTGTAACAGTTATCTTCAGGAAGGACATAGACAACTTCCTTCGCTCTGGTGTACCACTTGGGGAAGGCACCCATGGTGTCGTCCGGCGGATTAGATGGAGTCGTGAGCATCCTATAGCTGTCATCAAGGTTGCTAAACCAGAGAACAATTTAGTATCCTTTAAAGAAGAAAAAGAAATTTCTCTTTATTTAAATGGAGCCGGAGGAGCCCCTAGGATACTGGGACTGTGTGAAGATCCACCAGCTCTAGTTTTCACTTATGCAGGAGGTGAAACACTCAAGACGTTTCTTCTTCGTATTGGAAAACACTCTTCGCCTTCCTATCTTCTCAGTCTTGGAATTTTAATTGGAGAGAAGCTCTTGGAATTACAACGGGCAGGTGTTGTGCATAATGACTTACATATCCAAAACGTTATGATTGATAACTCACATGCAACTGGCGCACCCAAAGTCTCAATCATCGATTATGGGATGGCATGTTATAATGGTGGAAATTTAAATCTGAATATAAGTTATGATTTTTCAAAGCAGTACTGGATGTGCCCAGAGATTTGTCAAGGTAGAAAAAGTACCTTTGCTGGTGACGTTTACAGTTTCGCGGTTCTTTTAAAACGTATCTTCTTGAACTGCAAAGACGGGATCCCTTCAGAAATATCACAAATTGTAAATCAAGGTATGAAGAGGGATCCCATGCAGAGGCCTCTTCTCTCACACATACTTGACGCACTATCAGCCCTGTTTCGAACAAAACAAGGAATAAACAACTGCCTATCTACCAGCAACTCTTATACAGAAAAAATTACCTATGCTACTGTCGTGAAATATCCTCGTCTATTACAACAGCTTAGCATTAAATCAAATATCCCCGTTCCACAGAGAGTTCTTCCCTGTCATCTACCGTTTGAAACTAAAACTAAAACAACCCGTCATCCAGTTTCTCTTCTGAACGTTCTTCAACGAGACGATAGAAAAAGAGAACTACCACAGATAAAATTACACAAACGTACAAGGGGTCAGCAAATGCTCTAGAATTTCAATTTCATCAAACTATAATGCATAGCTGTCGAAATTTCTGTTTAGCAAGAGTGCAGACCCTCCTCGGCCCAGGAACCCTACCCAACCTGTAGTGTCTTAAGCCGAGGGTTTAGTTCCCAGTTTAACATGTTAAAGAGCCGAGTTTAAATTATAACAATTAACATGTATGTATCTTGTATATAATTAATAAATGTATGATTTTTACAATTGTATTTTTTCCCAGTTGAGCTTATGAATAATGCTTATCTTATCCTGTTACTACTACTGCATTCATATGAGGAATTGTAGATTACGAGTCTTGACCCAACATCAAGGACCCTGATAAATTAGACCCATGTTCAACACTGGGGTATCTTTAGTGCGGCAACGTAAGGGACCCCAATGGAAATAAGTCACTCTGTCTGACTTTTTTGGGTTATCCTAGGTTCTCTACACATATGCTGCTATGTATGATAATGTATGTAAATGTATTTGTGTATACCTGAATAAACTTACTTACTTACTTAACGTTTCGCCACACTGTGGCTTCATCAGTCCAATACAAAGAAGAATAGTGGAGTTGATGTAATCATTCTATCAATTTTGATACAATTCTGATAACTTTGATGATACTTGAGAAAACGAAAATAGGAATAATACAGTAAAAGTCTCTGACTTTCGTGTGGTGAAACGTTTCTATAATAAAAATATGCAAGTGTTGAGTTTGTCTAATTTATCAAGTTGCCGGTCCTCTAAACAATTTATCTACATCAAGGTAGACGCTTGTTAATGGGTCACTACTGACTAAAAACCTGCATGGTAATATGCTGGCATTTTATTCACCAGGGACTTACATAAATTCATTGATAAGTAAGTTTATTTAGGTACAGGTACACGTACGTACAATCATCATTCTTAGTATTATATGCCTAAATTATCTAGGAGTCCTTGATACAATCCCCGTTGAATCTCATTGCAAGAATCACGTCAGAAGACACTGTACTGGATGTTTCCTGATTAGTATGGTGTCCGGAAACACTTTACTGTCTATTTCCTGATGATAATCCTGTCAGGAGACACCGTACTGAATATACGTTCCAGATTAGAACTGTCAGTAGACAATGTACTGTATGTAGATGAATGGTTCAGAGATTGATGGAATGACTAAATCGACTCAAGGCTGAGGGACTGATTACCTCAATCTCCTGTCCTTCACCATTCTTCTTTGTATTGGACTGATGAAGCCACTGTGTGGCGAAACGTTTCCTCATTAAAGATACCCAAGTGTTGCACTAGTATCTAATTTATCAATGTATGTTCCCTGATGAGAACGGTGCCAGGAGACTGTTCTGTCGATTTCCTGATGAGATCCGTGTCAGGGGGCACCTTGCTGAATGCTTCCTGAAGAGCAAAAACATTACCATCGCATCTATGTAGTAAGAACTTTCTCCCATCACTACCCCACCTATGTTCGTCATTACACAAGAGGCAGCATCATGGTAGGTGGCGCTACCAACCAAAGGCTCGTCTGTGCGGCAGAAATCAGCATAGTTTCCCCTCCCAACAGTTTATCTACGGATGCCGAAGGAGGAGGACTGTACGCTCACATCGTCTCCTGAAAGATTACTGCCTTATTATGGCAGATGCAGGCTTCTTCCGCGTAAGTAGACAGTTGCAGAACTAGTAGGTGAGGGGTGATGGTATTGAGGGAAGGGAAAGTTGTCTGGCAATAAGAGGCAGATGAGTGGAGTGACGGGGAGAGTGGCGGCGTCTGCTCAACATGGCCGCCCTAACCCTCTACTGTTCCTAAAATTAATTTTGGCTTAACGATACCATAGCACAGCGGATTTGTTTGGAGTGTATAAATTTATTCAGTTACGTGTAGTTTAGATTATAAAAGTAGGTCAAATTCTTAGACCAGGTAAAAAAGTAAGGTAATATAGCCGAGTGAAAATTGTTGAGATCGCAGGCTGGCATCTTGACTGGGATCCATCCAGCGTGGTAAATATTTGTGCTCACTAAACAACTGTTATAATATATGTATGTTTTGACCTTGTGATTGTCATATAGAGTGACATAGCCACACACTGCCAATGCCCCATAGATTTTTAAAAGAAATAACTTCTGTCGAGGTTTTTTTTTTTAATATATTAACCGAGGCAAGTACCATGTTATAAATTGTATATAATATCTTGAAAGTTGAGTGAAACGTGCAACACCAAGGTACCGAAACTTTTCGCCTATGCAGCAGATTTCCTGGGTCGAATATATGCGATTATATTGCTAGAGACGGTAGGATTTTTTTTTTTAGGTGATCAGCCCCTTAGCCTAAAACAGAGACTTTTATACTGGAGGTAGAAGTGAGGCATAACAGCTAGAGATATCACAGGTGAGCAGGACCCTCTAGTAAAAGTAGGTCATGTTGAAAATGCTGACTAGTTGATGACTGATTGCATCAAATTTACTTCACTACTACACCTGCTGCCTCTATTTGACTGTGTAGGCTAAACGTTTCAACATTAAAAATACCCAACTGTTCAACATGTTTTACTCATCAAAAATAAGTCTTAAAAGTTCAAGAATACAGCTGTACCAAGATGTCTGACATAGTCTTCTCCAACCTTACCATTGTTTAACATGCTATTGGGCCCTGCAGACCTGTGATGGTATCTATCTGCTACACCTCACTTCTGGCTCCAGAATATAATTCTGGCCTGATGCTTTTACTCCCACATGAATTTGTATAACTTCTTTTAAATATAGATTAAAATTAAACAAAATAGATTAAAAAATATGCAGAGTATACTACCTCCATGTCACATCTTTCCTGACTATATATAACCTATACTTACCACATTGTCTCTGTAATAATATTGGTAGAATTACCGACAATATGTTAAGTAAAAGGACACAAATGCAACTAATGTGACATTTTATTGTGGCAACGTTTCGCTCTCCAGGAGCTTTTTCAAGCCGTTACAAGCGATACATGGACACAGAGCGAGTGATATAAGTTGTAGTAGTAATACAATAAGGTAGAACAATCAATTTGCACATGAGTAAAAGGTGATAAAACAATTACATGGGTAGTATAAAAATAGGTTAGACAGATATTTCTGCTGGAGGTTGGAATAGAGAAGGCCTGTAGGAGTGTTCCACATCTACGATGTGCTTGTGTTGAATTAGCAGGAGAGACTTATGTGATGGTAGGGTAAACTGGATCGCCGGTTCAACTGCGTTGAGCCTTGCCTGAAGATTCCGTCTTAGATAACTTGTACATGGAACACCTAGAGGCTGAATACTTCGCAAACATCATCCCCTCAAGCGTCACTTGGTTACGTTACGTAGACTACGTCCTCGTAATAACTCCCAAACGTTTTGATGTACGGAATCTTCAGGCAAGGCTCAACGCAGTTGAACCGGCGATCCAGTTTACACTAGAGTCCAATGACAAGCTACCCTTTCTAGACGTCCTCATCCACAAAGCAGATAACAACCTAAGATTTCAAGTTTACCGGAAACCTACAAATAAAAATGATCTCACACACTTCTATTCCAGTCAAGATACTAAGACCAAAAGAGGTATCATCATTGGATTTTTCCTAAGAGCATACTGAATTTGTAGTCCTGAGTTTCTTGACGAGGAATGTACATACATTCACGAAACCTTGACTGATTTACATTTTCCTTCCTTTTTCATCAAAGATTGCAAGAAAAGAGCTCTTCAGATCATTAATTCTCCACGCGTCAACACCACTCCAAAGAAAGTTATGATTCTTCCCAACAGCCAGGTTGCATCCAAGTATTTGCACAAGCTAACACTAGAGTTGCCATCGCTTCCAGTACTTCTATAAAGGATCTAACCAGGACAAAATCCAAGCACCCTGAACCAGTCAATGCAGGGGTCTACACTATACCCTGTGGAGGCTGCGACAGAATTTATGTAGGAGAAACAGCACGAAACCTCGAAACACGCCTCAATGAACACATTAATGCATGTAGGAACGATAACCTGAACAACGCCTGCGTACAACACCGAAATTCCAACAATCATCTCATGAAATTCAAAGACGCCCGATTAGTAATCAAAGAAACTAATTTCCGTAGACGCAAGTGCCTTGACTCAGCACTTATCGCTGTTTCTAACACAATTAAACAAAACAAAGGCAGCTTCATCATCTCTGAAGTCTTAGCAAGAATCCTCCTGAAAACAGTAAACCCTACCATCACATAGTCTCTCCTGCTAATTCAACACAAGCACATCGTAGATGTGGAACACTCCTACAGGCCTTTTCTATTCCAACCTCCAGTAGAAATATTTGTCTAACCTATTTTTATACTACCCATGTAATTGTTTTATCACCTTTTACTCATGTGCAAATTGATTGTTCTACCTTATTGTATTACTACTACTACTACAACTTATATCACTACTACTTCTACCACCACTAGTATTACACCTCACTTTGAGAGTATATATATACGTACCCTCTGTCCATGTATCTCTTGTAACGGCTTGAAAAAGCTCCTGGAGAGCGAAATGTTGCCACAATAAAATGTCACATTAGTTGCATTTGTGTCCTTTTACTTAACATTGTCTCTCTCTGGGCATGAAAAACTTGGATCTCCACATGAAACATTGTCTCAAAGGTGGTGTCCAGTCTTCCATAGTGTCTTTATTATTAACATTGTTATATCTGAACTTTTAACATAAGCAATGGTATTGTGTTACTGTACTTTATTTCAGGTTCAGTTTACAGGTATTTTTATTTTTGTTTTTTTATTGCATTAGGTACAGTGGTAAAAACCTCCATTTAATGGATTATAGGTTTAATGGACAAAATACAGTTTGCACAATCTCCTGAAACAGTGTCTCACAAAATCGTAATGACACGATAGCAAACAAACCATACCACGGGTGGGGTTCGAACCCACGGTGAATCATATTGAAGCTAGCTGGCTCAGTGGCTTACGCGACGGTCTGGAGTTTTGAGACTGACCGTGGGTTCGAACCCCACTTGTGTTATGTTTTTATTTTCCTGAAAGTCTTATGTTTCCAGAATTCTTTGCTTTTGTTATATGCTGGAAAAATTGAATTTAGTCTGATGCTTTCAGAATTATGTTATTTTTAGAATGGCTAAACACACAAGATTTAATGGACACTCAGCATTGGTTATAAGCACCCTCTTCTTCCTGTTAGTCCATTAACCATTTTACTGTCCAAACCCCTGAAATTAATATTGCTCCCAGTTTCCACTTATAAAAATAAAAAACCTGCAGTTATAATTTTTTTCTGAAGGTAATGATACTAGAAGTACAAAAATCAGATAAAGGTCCTATGGAGTTATACAGGTGCAAAGTTAGCGGTCTGGGCACAATTTATGCATCGGCAAATTCACTGATTTTGAGTCCTGTCTTAGGTCAATTCCATTGCTCCATTCGACTACATTCTTAGCTATTTCATTAGCATGCCTTCTGTTATAATGAGGAACACAAGAAACTGCCCATTCAGCTATTACTGTTACTCAATAAGTGCATAGAATTTGGTAATTTGGCCAATTTTAAACAAAATTGAAAAATACCAATTTAAAATTAGAATGGAAAACATTTCTGCTTCTTAATTATGTCCCCAAACCTCCTGTATTACACTTGCTTTCCATTTTAAATTCATAATAAAAAAAAATAGAATTTTTTTTTCCAGGAATGATTGGTTTACAGCATCACAATAATTGAATGAGTCCTTAAAAACCCATAAAACAGAACAGGGTTGTAGGGAGGCCTTACCAATTTTCAGGGAAATTGGCAAAAATCTAACTTTTCCACTACTTTGAGCCCAATTTTAAGCTACTACTTCCAGTCCTGGAACTAACCAAAATCATCTCTATTTCAGTAGTGTCTTCCATTCTATCAAATGATACCAAGAAACATCCAATAAAACCATAAAAATCATCATAGAAAGCAACTCATCCAGTATTTTAAACCAAGCACACATGGTCAGAGTTTTGCTTTTCTCATCATGCACCACGTGGGGCAGGATTCTTTTATACTGTGCACACTTGCTGCACAGACCCGTTCTCTCATATCTAGGCCAAAATTTACTACTCAAAGGTTATCTTAGAGAGCTGATTTCATGAAGTACAATTATGTGAGGGGGACCCTGGCCTAAGTGATGTAGTTCTACGTTGCGGCTACTGAAAGTGTTGAATTCAGGTTTCACTCTATAGTGGTAATATGGTCGTAACCTAGGATAATCTGGCAAAGCTCAGTACATAGTATGATTATTTCCATTATGGTCACTTTGTTTTGTATCCTATTTTTCTTTCATACATGTATGCCTTTTTATTTTAACAAAATGTTAAAATTACAAGACAAAAAAATTTGTTTAACTTTTGAAGGTGTTTGGCAAAGTCATCAAACTTGTCAAATGTCATTTTTTGAGAGTTATAAAGGTAGTAGGTTTGGTTTATTTGTTAAACTATAATCATAAATTATTCAAAAACATAATTTAGGTTCAAGTTAATGTTTGTCAATAGTTTTACTAAATTATATAGAACCCTTCATAGTAGAAAAATATCAAAGGCTTCTAACCAATAAATGACCTAGCAACATTATAATAAATCTTTATTTCTACAAGTACATGTACAAGGTATACAGGCCTAGCTGACGTCAATGACATACTACTATGTATATAGAAAGCCGTTTGTTATGAAGAGCTTTTCAGGCAAATTAGGTCAATTTTGTCCCAGGATGCGATCCACACCAGTCAACTAACACCCAGGTACCCATTTTATACTGATGGGTGAACATGGACAACAGGTGTCTCATGGAAACAAGTCTTAATGTTTTCCAGCCATACTGGGGATTCGAACTTCGGACCTCAGTGTGTGTGCTGAGTGCGCTAGCAATTGAGCTAATGGGACACCTTCATTTCTGAATCTGAAAAGAAATGTCACGTGTACTGTATGTATACATATTTAATACAGTGAGATGTTATTTTAATAATAAAGTTCTTTTTATAGGGAATCTTTTTATACATACAGTGGACCCCCGGTTTTCGTGATTTTTTCGTTCTAGAATGCTGTTCAAGTGCCATTACCAAACGAATTTATTCCCATAAGGAATAATATATATTACACTAGTCCTTTTAGACCCCCAAAAATACACTTACAAAAACACTTGCAAAAATACACTTACATAATTGTTCGAGTTTGGAGCATCATGAACACCAGGGGTCTACTGTATATAGTATATAGAAACCTAGGGGGGAAACTGCTGACAATGAAGAAGACATGTAGTATAGACATGTAGTATACATAGACATGTAGTATACATAGACATGTAGTATACATAGACATGTAGTATACATAGACATGTAGTATACATAGACATGTAGTATACATAGACATGTAGTATACATAGACATGGTATAATGAATGTAGTATACATAGACATGTAGATACAGTGAGTATACATAGACATGTAGTATACATAGACATGTAGTATACATAGACATGTAGTATACATAGACATGTAGTATACATAGACATGTAGTATACATAGACATGTAGTATACATAGACATGTAGTATACATAGACATGTAGTATACATAGACATGTAGTATACATAGACATGTAGTATACATAGACATGTAGTATACATAGACATGTAGTAATTTTTTTTTATTAACACATCGGCCGATTCCCACCAAGGCAGGGTGGCCCGAAAAAGAAAAACTTTCATCATCATTCACTCCATCACTGTCTTGCCAGAGGGGTGCTTTACACTACAGTTATAAAACTGCAACATTAACACCCCTCCTTCAGAGTGCAGAGTACATGTAGTAAGTCATGACTTAATAAAGTTGTAGGAGCATAATGTCTCAAAGACTTGTTCAGCAACATGTTTTTACTTCAGAATCTATGGTAATTCAACCTTCATGTTTAGTACTGCAAGGTGTTTAGAAAACATTTATCATTATATATCTCGTCTTTTCAGGGTACTTCTGCAGAGCAGGATAACCGCTTTAGCAATAAAGATAAGAAGCTCATGAAGGAGATGAAATTTGCTGAAAGCTTAAGCAAAAAGGTAAGATGTTAAATGAGTTGTATGTTTTGTATTAAAATTAAAATACTGTACAGTATTTTATCGTGTTGTCATTTCTAACACAAAATGTCCTCTGGGTTGCTGAAGTTTTGCCCTAAAATTTTATACTTTCTTAGTAAAAAAAAATTAAGTGCACTTTTATTTCCTGCTTATACCTATTTCAGGCTTACACGAGTTCGGAATGCCTCGGCTGGTGGATGCTTGTGTGTTCATATTTTTATTTTTTAATTGAGGATTAGTAAATTTTATGTATTTTTTAAATACTGTATTAGTATCCCCAGAAAGGCTCTGGATCACCTGAAGACTCATCTCTCTTCATACGGGTACCTTGATGCTGAAGAACTCTTCATTAAAGGAATAAAGCTACCCTCATACTTGATTATTTCCCAGTCCTGGGTGCCTGTAGGTTCAGCTCTTCCCTCTGGTGATGATGGCGTCATTTTAATTTTTCACCAAAAATGCAACCTAACCTCACTAGCCTTTATATAAAGAAATTAAAAGCTTGATTTACCTAACTTTCCCTTGAATTTGCGTGATTTAATAGTGCCTCTTGTGGGGGCGGGGAGATAAGATTCTTTTTTTTACTATCGTTATAATGGTAATTTACATTGAATTGGTACATACGTATGCTCACACATCAAAGATTTTATTACAATTGGACAGTGTAACCTAATATACCTTGCATGTGTTCATTTATCTAAAGATCTAAAGTGATTGCTAATATGTAATTAGTATATATGTATATAAACTATACCTAGCATGCTTTCATTTATTGTTAATGAATCGATATATGTAATGCATTTGCCAATATTCATTTTAGCAATGGCAAGTGCATGTAATAGGTTGGTAGTCAGCAACCACCCAGGGAGGTACTACCGTCCTGCCAAGCGAGTGTAAAATGAAAGCCTGTATTTGTTTTACATGATGGTAGGATTGCTGGTGTCTTTTTCTGTCTCATAAACATGCATGATTTCAGGTACGTCTTGCTACTTCTACTTACACTTAGGTCACGCTACACATACATGTACACGTTTACGTATACACACTCATCTGAGTTTTCTTTGATTTTATCTTAATACAGTGGACCCCCGAGTTTCGTAAACCCTGGAAATCGTACATTTATGTAAGTATAATATTATAAGTGCTTGTGGAAAAGTATTTTTGGGGGTCTGAAATAGACTAACCTACGTGACATTTTTTCTTAAGGGGGTAAATTCGTTCGGTAATGGCACTTGAGCAGACTTCAGGAGTGAAGTTTTTACGAAACTCGGGGGTCCACTGTAGTTCTTGTTCTTATTGCTTTTCCTTTCATATCCATGGGAAAGTGGAATAAGAATTGTTCCTCCGTAAGTCATGCATGTTGTAAAAGTCAACTAAAATGCCGGGAACAATGGGCTACTAACCCCTTTTCCTGTATGCATTTACTAAAAAGAAAATGAAGAAAACCGTCAAAGTGGGATGTTTGAATGTGCGTGGATGTTGTGTGAATGATAAGAAAGAGATGATTGTAGATGTTATGAATGAAAAGAAGCTGCATGTCCTGGCTTTAAGCGAGACAAAGCTGAAGGGGGTAGGAGAGTTTCAGTGGGGAGAAATAAATGGGATTAGGTCAGGGGTTTCAAATAGAGTTAGAGCTAAAAAAGGAGTGGCAATAATGTTGAATAATCAGTTATGGCAGGTAAAGAGGGAATATAAATGTATAAATTCAAGGATTATGTGGAGTAAAATAAAGGTTGGATGTGAAAAGTGGGTTATAGTAAGTGTTTATGCACCTGGAGAAGAGAGAAGTGTAGAGGAGAGAGAGAGATTTTTGGAAATGTTGAGCGAGTGTGTAGGGAGTTTTGAACCAAGTGAGAGAGTAATTGTGGTTGGGGATCTTAATGCTAAAGTGGGTAAAAATGTTGTGGAGGGAGTAGTAGGTAAATTTGGGGTGCCAGGTGTAAATGTAAATGAGGAACCATTAATTGAGCTGTGTGTAGAAAGTGGTTTGGTAATAAGTAATACATATTTTATGAAAAAGAGGATAAATAAATATATAAGGTGTGATATAGCACGTAAGGAAAGTAGTTTGTTGGATTATGTATTGGTGGATAAAAGGTTGATGGGTAGGCTTCAGGACGTACATGTTTATAGAGGGGCAACGGATATATCGGATCATTATTTAGTTGTAGCTACAGTTAGAGTAAAAGGTAGATGGGACAAAAAGAAAATAATAACAGCAAGTAAGAGAGAGGTAAAAGTGTATAAACTAAGGGAGGAGGAAGTTAGGGTGAGATATAAGCAACTATTGGCAGAAAGGTGGGCTAGTGCAAGTATGAGTAGTGGGGGGGTTGAAGAGAGTTGGGATAGTTTTAAAAATGCAGTATTAGAATGTGGGGCGGAAGTTTGTGGCTATAGGAGGGTGGGTGCAGGAGGAAAGAGTGGTGGAATGAAGAAGTAAAGGGTGTGATAAAAGAGAAAAAGGTAGCTTATGAGAGGTTTTTACAAAACAGAAGTGTTAATAGAAGAGTAGAGTATATGGAGAGTAAAAGAAAGGTGAAGAGAGTGGTGAGAGAGTGCAAAAGAAGAGCAGATGAAAGAATGGGAGAGGCTCTGTCAAGAAATTTTGCTGAAAACAAGAAAATTTTTGTGTGTGAGATAAACAAGGTAAGCTTAGGGAACGAATGGATTTGTCAGTTAAAAACAGAGTAGGGGAGTTAGTAGATGGGGAGCTGGAGGTATTGGGTAGATGGCAGGAATATTTCGAGGAACTTTTAAATGTCGATGAAAAAAGGAAGGCGGTAATTTCATGTACTGGCCAGGGAGGTACAACATCGTTTAGGAGTGAAGAAGAGCAGGATGTGAGTGTGGGGGAGGTGCGTGAGGCATTACGTAGAGGGGAAGGTACCTAGGGATTGGCAGAGAGCATGTATAGTTCCTTTATATAAAGGGAAGGGGATAAAAGAGAGTGTATGAATTATAGGGGAATAAGTTTACTGAGTATACCAGGTAAAGTGTATGGCAGGGTTATTATTGAAAGAATTAGAGGTAAGACAGAGAGTAGGATTGCAGATGAGCAAGGAGGCTTTAGAGTGGGTAGGGGATGTGTAGATCAAGTGTTTACAGTGAAGCATATATGTGAACAGTACAGTGGTCCCCCGAGTTTCGTAAAATATTCACTCCAGGAGCCTGCTCAAGCACCATTACCGAACGAATTTACTCCGTTAAGGAAAAATGTCACGTAGGTTAGTCTATTTCAGACCCCCAAAATACACTTCCACAAGCCTTTCCATATTATACTTACA
>WNWK01006047.1:0-96702 GCA_009830355.1 Cherax destructor | reverse complement strand
ATTAAACCGGTTATAGGTTTCTGGCCTTCTTCTTGTCACCAATGTCGAGGTTGGGAGACTACTCTCTCCCGTCTTCGCATCGGCCACACTCGTCTTACTCACGGGTATCTCATGGAGAGGCTCCCTGCCCCTCTCTGTGAGCATTGTCAGGTTCCAGTGTCTGTTCGACATATCCTGTTGGACTGCCCACTCTATCAACGAGCACGCAGAATTTACCTTCAACGACGTCTTCGCTCTGCGGCCCTTTCTTTACCTTCCCTTCTTGCAGATGGACCCTCCTTTAATCCTGACTCTCTTGTTGACTTTTTGACAGAAACTGACTTACTACACAAACTCGGAAGATTATACCTCTAGCACCTCCCTCAGTCCCTTCTACCTCGATCTCTTGATACCCTCCTCCCCTGCACTACCCACCGTCATCTAGCACTCCATACCCTACTAATCGTCCATCTCCCTCTTACACCTCACTCTCCCTGCATCCTACAATAACCTGCAGCGCTGTATAACCCCTGTGGTTTAGCGCTTCTATTTGATTATAATAATAATAATCTAAAGAAAATTTGCAAAGGTTGGTTAGTGGACGAGTTTGGGAGGGTGTGTAAAGGTAGAAAGTTAAAAGTGAACATAGATAAGAGTAAGGTGATGAGGGTATCAAACGATTTAAATAAAGAAAAATTGGATATCACATTGGAGAGAGGGATTATGGAAGAAGTAAATGTTTTCAGATATTTGGGAGTTGACATGTCAGCAGATGGGTTTATGAAGGATGAGGTTAACCATAGAATTGATGAAGAAAAAAAAAGGTGAGTGGTGCGTTGAGGTATCTGTGGAGACAAAAAACGTTATCCATGGAGGCAAAGAAGGGAATGTACGAAAGTATAGTGGTACCAACACTTATATGGGTGTGAAGCATGGGTTGCAAATGCTGCAGCGAGGAGGCGGCTGGAGGCAGTGGAGATGTCCTGTCTAAGGGCAATGTGTGGTGTAAATATTATGGAGAAAATTCAGTGTGGAAATTAGGAGAAGGTGTGGAGTTACTAAAAGTATTTGTCAGAGGGCTGAAGAGGGGTTGTTGAGGTGGTTTGGTCATTTAGGGAGAATGGATCAAAGTAGAATGACTTGGAGAGCGTATAAATCTGTAGGGGAAGGAAGGCGGGGTAGGGGTCGTCCTAGAAAAGGTTGGACGGAGGGGGTAAAGGAGGTTTTGTGGGCGAGGGGCTTGGACTTCCAGCAAGCATGTGTGAGCGTGTTAGATAGGAGTGAATGGAGACGAATGGTTTTTGGGACCTGACGAGCTGTTGGAGTGTGAGCAGGGTAACATTTTGTGAAGGGATTCAGGATGGAAACCAGTTAATTGATTTAGTTGGATTTGAGTCCTGGAAATGGGAAGTACAATGCCTGCACTTTAAAGGAGGGGTCTGGGATAGTGACAGCTGGGAGGGACTATTCTCAGCTGTCGTATCTGAGTGCCTCTGCAAAGACAGTGATTATGTATGAGTGTGGTGAAAGTGTTGAATGATGATGAAAGTATTTTCTTTTTGGGTCACCCTGCTTCGGTGGGAGACAGCCGACTTGTTGAAAAAAAAAAAATGTTGAATTCATGTACAGTGGACCCCCGAGTTACGAGCACCTCGGAAATCGTACATTTATGTAAGTATAATATTGTAAGTGCATCTGGTTTTCATCTATGTTTTCCGGGTTATTAATGTTTTCAGCTATTGTATTGCAACTTATATTTTTTCTTTACTAGTGTACATATGTTAATTCCATTTCATCCAGTTGTCTGGATGCATGCCCTGTGATTTTTCTATTTTAAGTTTGTGTGTGTTGTGATAAATTTGATTGTGTGAACTCCAGTTTGCTCCTCATAATATTTAAATGTTTCTGTAATCTTTTTGATTTGTTTACAGAATGGATATGTGGTGCATATTAAAGTTGTCAGTAATTACTATATTGTTAATAGGTAATGCAGCTTGGCCTTTTTTTTATGCTGAGGTTATCATGTAGGTTCTGGTGTTAGTTTTTTATATTTTAATTATGCAGTATATTAAAGAAAGCTCTAATTTATACTATCTTTCAGGTTGATATGACCAAAGTGCGTTTAGAAGTGATCAAACCTTGGGTCACAGAGAAAATCACAGCCATTCTAGGCATAGAGGATGATGTTGTAATAGAATATGTCTTCAATCAGTTGGAAGCAGAAAAGGTGAGTCTAGTGTAAATGGGGGAGGGTTGTGTAGAAGAATTTGAGTGTTGGAATGTGGTAAAGGATGACTGGCATAATTTTTTTTTCTGTAAATCAGAAGTCCACATATCCTAACTAAATTCCAAAGGATAAGTATGGAAGTTGTTCATACTCATCCTAAGTATTTACCTGGTCTGTTTGGGTGTATAAATGTTTGTGCGCTTCTTAGTACACAGATACAATGTTTTTGTATCTTAACCAATATTTGATCTGACATTGCCAATCTTTCCTGGTAATAGCAAGTAATGCCAAAGGGGTGTTGGTCCATGGTGATGGAGGCGCCCCAGCCAGCGACCTGCTCCAGACTACCCGTAGGGTAGTATCCTCGTCTGCATCTGGCTGGCCCATCTCATGGGGGCTGGTCTTCTCTCCTTGTCTGGGTTCTTTCTCCCAGGTGTTGAGGCACCTCTGCCTTGGCGCTCGGTGAGGAAGTGATGTTCGGCACCATTGGATAGCATCTTTTGCTCAGGCACATGTCCTGGGAAACTGGGCCATCCATGGCCTGGTATATCTACGTGGGACAACAGCCTGGGCATAGTCCTGGGGTGCCTAGGCCTAATCACCATCTCTGCTGACCTTCACTTCTGGATTGCTCTGGGCATCAAAGCCTGGAGCAGTCTGGGAATCTCGCCATACTTCATGGAGTACCGGCTTGGAGATTACTGGGCCTCTTGCCTGGGTCACTTGAAGCTTGACCTGGGGTCATCTCCCTGGAAATATCATCTGCATCATCAAGGGTCTGGAATCTGGGTTACTGCTGGCAGTCATCATGGTATCCCAACCTGGATTCCAGGCTCTTTGCTTGGACCACTACAGGCTTCCATCATCTTTAAATGAAGACAGCCAGAAGTGTCAGGCCCTTGTGGGCTTGTCTTTGGTCATCGTCAGAGGGTCCAGGATTCATTGGCCTGGAGTTATCATTTCGTGGGGCTCCATGCAGTACCAAGTCGAATTGAAGAATGAAAATATTGAGCCTTTGCCAAGAACTTCTACATGATGCACAGCAGTCCTCACCTTCCCCACAAATGGCTCGTAATGCCATAAGATATTTAAGGTACAAAAGTCTCTTACGCCAAATTGAACATGTTTCAGGATAGCCTTCAACATCCCCCCAGAAGGATTCCAAATTTTTTAAGGCTGACTGAAAGGAAAAAAAAGACTAGTGTGTGGTTAGGTCAAGTTTTAAGATTAATATACCTGAAATTTGGCCACACATCATTAACACTGAGATAGTACTACTATTTTTTTTATATATATATATATATAAAATACATGCTTATTTAGGGCTTGTATTTGGTATACAATAAAACAAATTACATTCTAAGCACTTTAGAAAAATACCACAATTATAACATTGTACATTTAAAATATGCAAAACACAAAAACTTATATTTTCTTTCATGTCCTTTCAATTATGTGGTTATTAAGCCTTAATTATTTTTTATTCTAATGTAATTTATTTTTTATTTTCTCCACCTCTCCCCCCTCTGTTTGTCTATTCCCCCTCTTTTATTTCCTTTTCTTTCCCTCTCACTCCCCCACCCCTCACAATTTTTATAACACGGCCATCTCCCACCAAGTTGGGTGGGCCAGAAAAAAGGAAACACGTTAACTATGATACATTAAATAGCTGTCTTGCCAGAAGTGGACAATCATCACATTTCAAATGACTCTTTGAACTGCAGCATCCCCACTCCCTCCTTCAGAGTGCAGGACTCGAGTCCGGCTAACTGGTTTCTGTGAATCTTTTCATGTTTCCTTGTTCACTCCCCAACAGCACATCATGCCATAAAAACCACTCCTCTACTTGCTCCTCCTCCTACCCCTACCCTCCAGCCTTTCCTAGGATGACAAAATCAGATGACCTCTTGGTCATTTGATTTTGCTTCATCTCTAAATGTCCAAACCAGCTCGACCTCTCTTCCTTTACTTTTAGTAACTCCCAATTGGTCCTCTAATTTCTACATTCATAATTGTCTGCTTAATATTCACACCATATATTGCTGTCAAACATGACATTTCCACTCTAGCCTTCTCTTTGCTGCTGTGCCTTAACCCTTTGAGGGTCCAGACCCCCAATCTGAAAATTCCCCACAGGGTCCAAGAATTTAAAAAAAAAAATTCTTATTTTTCTTATGAAATGGTAGAGAATCTTTTTCTGAAAGTAATAAAACAAAAAGTACGAAATTTGATCAAAAATTGACGAAATTACGCTCTCATGAATTTTGCGGTGTCAGCAAAATTTACGCATCAGCGATTTTTCCAGTGTCCTATTTTCGGCCAATTACATTGTTCCATTAGACCAAATTCTTAGCTATTTCGCTAGCATGTGTTCGATTTTATCTATTGAGCACAAGAAATCGCCCAATCAACTATTTCAACTACCCAATAAAGTGATTGGAAATTGGTAATTTGGCAAATTTCACACAAAATTCAAATTAGTATTACAATTTCAAAATAGGGTCCAGAATAAACAATGCAGACATTCCTGGCACTAAAATAACATTCCTCTGTTTATTAGTTAAGTTTCCAGGCTTTACAGATGAATTCTATTTTGATTTTTTATTCACATAAAGAATTTCTATTCACTCCAAAAAATAGACAATTTACTGTTATGCAATATTGTAATAATTGTATAAATAATATCAGCATATTTGTGAATGCACATTAGACCCACCAGCTGACGTGTATTGGACGAGTAATGTGATTTTGTTTGCTCTTGAATATTGGCAAGAATCTAACATTTTAGCTACTTTGAGCTCAATTTCAAGCTGTTTTCAATACTAAAACCAATCAAAATCATTTCTATTTCTGTAATATATCTTCCATTCAATGAAATGAAACCAAGAAACTGCGAATACAACCGTGAAAACCATACGAAAATATACAGCAAAGTCGCTGTTTTAATCCAAAAATACTGTCGCAGTTTTTTTTCATTATGCACTGCGTGTTGCAGGATTTGTTTTGTATGGTGCACACTTACCACATAGATGCATTCTCTCATATCTAGACCCAAATTTACCGCTAACAGCTAATCTGAGTGAGCTGAGCTCATGATGTAGAACTAGGGGATGGACCCTCAAAGGGTTAAAGCCCATGCTTTGCATCCACATAAGTGTTTTTAATACTATACTCTGGTATATTTCTTGTTTGTCTGCATAAATATACTTCTTTCCATTGATGCCTCAACATGCCAACTACCTTACCCCTCCTCCCTGTGTACGTTATGGTTCACCTCGTCTTTCAAAGACCCTCTAATGATATGCCTTCTCCCAATTTTTTTTTTTTCAACAAGTTGGCCGTCTCCCACCGAGGTAGGGTGACCCAAAAAGAAAGAAAATCCCCACAAAGAAAATACTAAAATATATATTCACTTCCTCCATACTCTCCTTCCCCTTCCTCTCCAGTCTAATATCTAAACTTTGATTCCTAAGACTTTGTTACTCATCACCTTCTTTCTTTACTTTTAATTTCCTTCTTTCACATACCCTCTTAAACTCATCCACCAACTTTTGATACTTCAGAATCTTCCAGAAGAGCTGTCTTCAGTAATGAGCAACTGTGGCAACTTCCTATTTGTCTCAGATTCTTTGTTTTATTTCCACACCTTTCCCCAACACCCTAGCAATCACTTCTTTTATAAGCCGAGTTATAAATATGTTAAATTCCTTACTCTTATTTAAGTATTGTTCACATACTAAAATTTAAACACTTCTACATACTTCTTTAAACACGTCGGCCATTTCCCACTGAGGCAGGGTGGCCCAAAAGGAAAAACAAGTTTCTCCTTTTACATTTAGTACTGTAATATATTCAGGAGAAGGGGTTACTAGCCCCTTGCTCCTGGCATTTTAGTCGCCTCTTACGACACGCATGGCTTACGGAGGAAGAATTCTGTTCCACTTCCCCATGGAGTTCTACATACTTACCCTTTCTAAATCATCCTCACTCCTCTGGAATCCTACTTTCTCTCAGTAATGGGAATAAGACAAAGTAGAATTGCAGGGAACACAAAATTTAGATATGTGACAAGTGTTTACATTGAAGCATATGAGTTATATTTACATAAGGAACTTCTCACATTAATGAATTTAGAAAAGACTTATGATAAGGTGAATAGGGGAGCATTTTTTTTATGACACCAGTCATCTCCCACAAAAGTAGGCTGACCCAAGGTAATAAAAAAAATAACATCACTCATTTGGTAGCTGTCTTGCCAGAAGTGTGCAGCTATCCATTTAAATGACCCTCCAAACTTTTCCACATTTTTAACACCTTCATAAATGTTGCTTAGCTCACACATTTACAGCATATCAAGCCACAAAAACCATTTGTTTCTGCTCACTTCAATCTAACACTCTTACACATCTTGTGTGATATAATTTTTAATAGAATGGATTAGTAACCCAGCAGAAGACTTCACTTTAAGGATGAAGAGCTCCACGGAGTAGGTCATGTGACTTAAGATCTGTTGCTAAAGAAATTTTCCCTTTTTTTTTTTTTCCTAATTTTTTTTAATCGTACCCTTCCTCTTTAACACTTTCCTTGTTGCCTTTCTTATCTCTCTCTCTCCCTCCCTCCCTCCCTCCCTCTTCCAGGAATTATTTGAAGATGTTTGGCACTTTGCTGGCTAAGAGCGGTTATCCTGCCTCTGCTTATTTTTAAATCCTAGTCACTAGCAGTATCGTCTTGTAGTTAACTTAGAGGTGTGTTCTTTATTTAATAATATTAAGCAACATAAATACAGTACATACATTAATAACGAGTTCATGCTAGAGCTGTATATAGGTCATAGCTTTCATTACTTAATGTGATTCAATATCTCTTATGCCTCTAATTTTCCCATCGCATTCTTACTTTCCCCCCTCTTCTAGTTTAATGTATCTCCATTTTTTTTTTTTCAACAAGTCGGCCGTCTCCCACCAAGGCAGGGTGACCCAAAAAGAAAGAAAATCCCCAAAAAGAAAATACTTTCATCATCATTCAACACTTTCACCACACTCATACATAATCACTGTCTTTGCAGAGGAGCTCAGATACGACAGCTGAGAATAGTCCCTCCCAGCTGTCACTAACCCAGACCCCTCCTTTAAAGTGCAGGCATTGTACTTCCCATTTCCAGGACTCAAGTCCAACTAAATCAATTAACTGGTTTCCCTGAATCCCTTCACAAAATGTTACCCTGCTCACACTCCAACAGATCGTCATGTCCCAAAACCATTCGTCTCCATTCACTCCTATCTAACACTCTCACACATGCTTGCTGGAAGTCCAAGCCCCTCGCCCACAAAACCTCCTTTACCCCTTCCCTCCAACCTTTTCTAGGACGACCCCTACCCCGCCTTCCTTCCCCTACAGATTTTTACGCTCTCTAAGTCATTCTACTTTCATCCATTCTCTCTAAATGACCAAACCACCTCAACAACCCCTCTTCAGCCCTCTGACAAATACTTTTAGTAACTCCACACCTTCTCCTAATTTCCACATTCCGAATTTTCTGCATAATATTTAAACCACACATTGCCCTTAGACAGGACATCTCCACTGCCTCCAGCCTCCTCCTCGCTGCAGCATTTGCAACCCATGCTTCACACCCATATAAGAGTGTTGGTACCACTATACTTTCGTACATTCCCTTCTTTGCCTCCATGGATAACGTTTTTTGTCTCCACAGATACCTCAACGCACCACTCACCTTTTTTCCTTCATCAATTCTATTGTTAACCTCATCCTTCATAAACCCATCCGCTGACACGTCAACTCCCAAATATCTGAAAACATTTACTTCTTCCATAATCCCTCTCTCAAATGTGATACCCAATTTTTCTTTATTTAAATCGTTTGATACCCTCATCACCTTACTCTTATCTATGTTCACTTTTAACTTTCTACCTTTACACACTCTCCCAAACTCGTCCACTAACCTTTGCAACTTTTCTTTAGAATCTCCCATAAGCACAGTATCATCAGCAAAAAGTAACTGTGTCAACTCCCATTTTGCATTTAATTCTCCATAATTTAATCCCACCCCTCTCCCCAACACCCTAGCATTTACTTCTTTACAACCCCATCTATAAATATATTAAACAACCATGGTGACATTACACATCCCTGTCTAAGACCTGCTTTTACCGAAGTAATCTCCTCTCTCCTACACACCCTAACCTGAGCCTCACTATCCTCATAAAAACTCTTTACATCCTTCAGTAACTTACTACCTATTCCATACACTTGCAACATTTGCCACATTGCTCCCCTATCCACTCTATCATATGCCTTTTCTAAATCCATAAATGCAATAAAAACTTCTCTACCTTTATCTAAATACTGTTCACATATATGCTTCACTGTAAACACTTGATCTACACATCCCCTACCCACTCTAAAGCCTCCTGGCTCATCTGCAATCCTACTCTCTGTCTTACCTCTAATTCTTTCAATAATAACCCTGCCATACTCTTTACATGGTATACTCAGTAAACTTCTTCTTCCTTCAACAAATCGGCCGCTTCCCACCAAGGTGGGGTGGCCCAAAGAGAAAAACAAAAGTTTCTCTTTTTAACTTTAGTAATGTATACAGGAGAAGGGGTTACTAGCCCCTTGCTCCCGGCATTTTAGTCGACTCTTACGACACGCATGGCTTACTGAGGAAGAATTCTGTTCCACTTCCCCATGGAGATAAGAGGAAATAAGAACAAGAAGTAGTAAGAAAATAGAAGAAAACCCAGAGGGGTGTGTATATATATGCCTGTACATGAATGTGTAATGTGACCTAAGTGTAAGTAGAAGTAACAAGACATGCCTGAAATCTTGCATGTTTATGAGACAGAAAAAAGACACCAGCAATCCTACCATCATGTAAAACAATTACAGGCGTTCGTTTGACACTCACTTGGCAGGGCGGTAGTACCTCCCTGGGTGGTTGCTGTTTACCAACCTACTACCTAAGACTCAGTAAACTTCTTCTTCTTTCAACACGTCGGCCGTTTCCCACCGAAGTGGGGTGGCCCAAAATGAAAAACGAAAGTTTCCCATTTTACATTTAGTAATATATACAGGAGAAGGGGTTACTAGCCCCTTGCTCCCAGCATGTTAGTCGCCTCTTACGACACGCATGGCTTACGGAGGAAGAATTCTGTTCCACTTCCCCATGGAGATAAGAGGAAATAAGAACAAGAACTGGTAAGAAAATAGAAGAAAACCCAGAGGGGTGTGTGTATATACATATGCTTGTACATGAATGTGTAGTGTGACCTAAGTGTAAGTAGAAGTAACAAGACATACCTGAAATCTTGCATGTTTATGAGACAGAAAAAAGACACCAGCAATCCTACCATCATGTAAAACAAATACAGGCTTTCGTTTTACACTCACTTGGCAGGGCGGTAGTACCTCCCTGGGTGGTTGCTGTTTACCAACCTACTACCTAAGACTCAGTAAACTTATTCCCCTTTAATTTTTACACTCTCTTTTATCCCCCTTCCCTTTATTTAAAGG
This sequence comes from Cherax destructor, assembly GCA_009830355.1. Taxonomy (NCBI): domain Eukaryota; kingdom Metazoa; phylum Arthropoda; class Malacostraca; order Decapoda; family Parastacidae; genus Cherax; species Cherax destructor. Next base: position 86,960 of record WNWK01006047.1, on the reverse strand, counting down.
AACTATACATGCTCTCTGCCAATCCCTAGGTACCTTCCCCTCTTTCATACATTTATTAAACAAAAATACCAACCACTCCAGCACCATATCCCCCCCTGCTTTTAACATTTCTGTCATGATCCCGTCAGTTCCAGCTGCTTTACCCCCTTTCATTCTACGTAATGCCTCACGCACCTCCCCCACGCTCACATCCTGCTCTTCTTCTCTCCTAAACGATGTTGTACCTCTCTGTTCAGTACATGAAATTACCGCCTCCCTTTTTTCATCGACATTTAAAAGTTCCTCAAAATATTCCCGCCATCTACCCAATACCTCCAGGTCCCCATCTACTAACTCCCCTACTCTGTTTTTAACTGATAAATCCATTCGTTCCCTAGGCTTTCTTAAACCTTGTTTATCTCGTTCCAAAATTTTTTCTTGTTTTCAGCAAAATTTCTTGACAGAGCCTCTCCCATTCTTTCATTCGCTCTTCTTTTGCACTCTCTCACCACTCTCTTCACCTTTCTTTTACTCTCCATATACTCTGCTCTTCTATTAACACTTCTGTTTTGTAAAAACCTCTCATAAGCTACCTTTTTCTCTTTTATCACACCCTTTACTTCTTCATTCCACCACTCACTCCTCTTTCCTCCTTCACCCACCCTCCTATAGCCACAAACTTCTGCCCCACATTCTAATACTGCATTTTTAAAACTATCCCAACTCTCTTCAACCCCCCCCCCCCACTACTCATACTTGCACTAGCCCCACCTTTCTGCCAATAGTTGCTTATATCTCACCCTAACTTCCTCCTCCCTTAGTTTATACACTTTTACCTTTCTCTTACTTGCTGTTGCCATTTTCTTTTTGTCCCATCTACCTTTTACTCTAACTGTAGCTACAACCAAATAATGATCTGATATACACACACAACCCGCACATATAAAAGAGAGGAGCTTACGACGACGTTTCGGCCCGACTTGGACCATTTACAAAGTCACCCTAACACACAGAGACAGAGGAAGGGTATTTATAGGCCTGCCTATAAATACCCTTCCTCTGTCTCTGTGTTAGTGTGACTTTGTAAATGGTCCAAGTCGGGACGAAACGTCGTCGTAAGCTCCTCTCTTTTATATGTGCGGGTTGTGTGTGTATTGTTCCAGTCACGGTATTGTGCCTTTTTTGTTATTAATGATCTGATATATCTGTTGCCCCTCTATAAACATGTACATCCTGAAGCCTACCCATCAACCTTTTATCCACCAATACATAATCCAACAAACTACTTTCCTTATGTGCTATATCATACCTTGTATATTTATTTATCCTCTTTTTCATAAAATATGTATTACGTATTACCAAACCTCTTTCTACACAGCTCAATTAATGGTTCGCCATTTACATTTACCCCTGGCACCCCAAATTTACCTACTACTCCCTCCACAAGATTTTTACCCACTTTAGCATTAACATCCCCAACCACAATTGCTCTCTCACTTGGTTCAAAACTCCCCACACACACACACACACTCAACATTTCCCAAAATCTCTCTCTCCTCTACACTTCTCTCTTCTCCAGGTGCATAAACACTTACTATAACCCACTTTTCACATCCAACCTTTATTTTACTCCACATAATCCTTGAATTTATACATTTATATTCCTTCTTTACCTGCCATAACTGATTATTCAACATTATTGCCACTCATTCTTTAGCTCTAACTCTATTTGAAACCCCTGACCTAATCCCATTTATTTCTCCCCACTGAAACTCTCCTACCTCCTTCAGCTTTGTCTCCCTTAAAGCCAGCTTCTTTTCATTCATAACATCTACAATCATCTCTTTCTTATCATTCGCACAACATCCACGCACATTCAAACATCCATCTCCATTTATTTTTATTATTTTATTCCCTCTTTCATTTTTTCCTTCTTTTTCCCTCTTCCCAAATATATCCCCTGCACTTCATTTTACCTCTTCCTTTTTTCCTTATACTTGTTTTTTAGACTCTTCCATCCCTACTCCCTTTTGTGTCTTTCCTCTTGACTTCACTTTCTTATATTGCCTCTTTTTTCATTGCTTTTTTCCCCCACTCCCTTGCCCCTCTCTTGTTCCCCATCTGTTACCTGTTAGCAGTTCTGGGGATCTCCTTCCCTATTTCTTTTCCATTTCCCTTCTCTCTATGATCCTCTCTTCTCTTCTCTGTCAGTATATGTATAAAAGCTTGGTACCAGTCAGTGTTTCTTGGCTAGGTTGTTACTCAAGATAATTTTTGGCAAACTATTTTTCACAGTATTGTGCATGCATGTACCATCCTGCTTGTGTGTGGGAATAGCTAAAGCTTGATAAAGAAGGAACACATGCTATCTAATGGTATAATTTTGACCAATCCAATTAATCTGACCTTCAATATTTTAAAGCATTATTTATTTTATACTGTATATTCAGTAGTCTTGTGTAAATTTGAGTTGGTTTCGTGATTAGGTTTTTGTTCATGGTAACACTTTCAAGCATGATTTATCTTAATATTGGTCATACATTGTCTAAGCATTAAATTAAAAACAAAGGTTAATTTGATAAACTGGATATAGGTGGCAGTGTTAAGGATTGATAGATATTGTTTCAGATGCATTTATTTTATCAGAAGAAAATGTAGTGTAATTTATACCAGTTAATTACTTAAGACTTATATTGACATTGACTCAGCCTTCTAGGAGGAGGATGGAGGCTGATGCTGGACTTCAGCAATGTAGTGGGAGTCTGTGCTGCTCTCTCAGGTTTGGCGTGTGTGTATCATGTAACAAACTGCCATCTGTGGCCTCTTGAGATGAATTCATGGGACACACTCCATACCCATCTTGGTGGTTGTCCATAACACGTAGTGCTCTTACAGTTGAAACTAAAATGCCAAATTAAGTTACATTATCACTTGCTTTGTGTAAGTTTATACTGAAAGGTGTGTAATTCTTGTGAAAGAAATTCATGTACTGCTCATGTATTGCTTCTCCAAGTGTGAAGCTCATCCATCATATATGGTGTGCATTTTAATTAAAAAAAAAATATGTATTATGTCTTACAGAATCCAGATCCCAGGAAAATGCAGATCATGTTGACAGGCTTCTTGAATGGTAAAAATGCCCGCATATTCATGGGAGAACTATGGGAGCTGATGGTGTCTGCCCAGGCCAGTCCGTCAGGCATACCTAAGCAGTTCCTTGACCAGAAAAAAGAAGAGCTTAAAAAGAAAATGGTAAGCAGATTGTATGCATGACTATATGTACAGTTTATTTTCCAGCATGTATTAAGGGTAATTTCATTCAATCATTTCTGTATGTCATATATTGCTGAAACAATTCACAATTAAAACAAATTAAGAATGGAAACTAGATATATTTTTTAATTGTCTTGACCATTATCAATTTTTTTTTAACGTCGGCCATTTCCCATCGAGGCAGGGTGACCAAAAAAAAAAAAAACTTTTATCATCATTCAACACTTTCACCATCACTCATAGATAATCACTGTCTTTAAAGAGACGCTCAGATACGACAGTTTAGACGTCCCTCCAAACTGCCAATATCCTAAACCCCTACTTTAAAGTGCAGGCATTGTACTTCCCATTTCCAGGACTCAAGTCCGGCTAACCGGTTTCTCTGAATCCCTTCACAAAATATTACCCTGTTCACATTCCAACAACTCGTCACATCCCAAAAAACATTCGTCTCTATTCACTCCTATCTAACACGCTCACGCCATGCTTGCTGGAAGTCCAATCCTCTCGCCCACAAACTTTCTTTACCCACTCTCTCCAACAACATCTGCCACATTGCTCCCCTATCCACTCTATCATATGCCTTTTCTAAATCCATAAATGCAATGAAAACTTCCCTACCTTTACCTAAATACTGTTAACATATCAGCTGCTCTAAACACCGTTTCAGAGCACTGCTTCTAGATTTGTCAGGGTCCTGTTCATTGAAAAAGTCTAAGTCAGTCAGTTATTCATCACACAAACTTGTATATTTTCCATTCTTTTTAATTGTACAAACTGATGCTTCATTAAGGCCATAGGCTCTCTTGTCTAATACAGTGGACCCCCGCCTAACGAGCAAAATTCATTCCAGAAGCCTGCTCAAGTGCCATTACTGAACGAATTTACTTCCTTAAGAAATAATGTCACGTAGGTTAGTCTATTTCAGACCCCCAAAAATACACTTCCATAAGCACTTACAATATTATACTTACATAATTGTACAATTTCCGGGGTGCTCGTTAGGCGGGGGTCCACTGTATCTCTATTTTCTTCGTTAACTCTAAGACTTAATTGCTTATACCTTTTCTTGCCAGTTTCAGCAACATCCGTATGCCTACAGGGTGCCATGATTGCTTGGCAGACACAAGATATGGCAATTAAAAGATCAAAACACAATTCACAAACACAACTAGCTCCTAGGAGATAATCATACCGGACACATATTCATGATATTCATGAAGGCTGGGATGGGGGGTCGTGGTGGGAGTGTCGAGGGTAGCAGGGGATGGCGGTAGGTCTTCCCCGCTGACAATGGTCTGACCCACAACAAAGTGGCAGCTTGAGCTGGGGAAATGTTTTCCGCGGCCGCAAATGGAACTGTGTTAAGTTAATTTTACGAAGTGTTGTACAAAATTGTGCCACAGTTTTTCAATAGTGCAATAACCAAAACGTGGTAAATAAATCAGTGTAATATAATGGTCTACTGTACATTATAATTCCAGTAAACTTTCAGGAAGAAGAAGAAAGATTACAGAAGATTCAAGAAGCTAGAAGAGAAAGAGATAAAGACAAAGAAAAAGAAAAGGAACGGGACCGAGATCGTGATAAGGACAGAGAAAAGGACCGCAGAGACAGGTAAGAACCATTAAGACTTGCTAGCATCTCTAATTTCATTGAGGTTACATTCTTGAGCTCGACTCTTTTCATATGTGGACTGAAGGACATAGGGCAGAGTGTTGGCAGTTAGATAGCATAAGGAAGGTTAGCAGCATGTCTGTTTGTTTGGTAAGTCTCATGCAAAGGTATTAAAAGGACATATGAGCAATTTATTTTGTGTTCAGGGTTAAATCATTATTTAGTCATTGTAGATATTCAAAGGTAATATTTTCAAATAAAGGATATTCTTTGCATATTTTTCTGCTCTACCTTCCATAACTATTATACCTCTAAAACATTGAATAATATTTGACAGTGTAGTGTTATTTATAATTTGCACAGTAAAAACTTGCAGAGGACAAAGCAAGTACATTTGATCATATATGATAGTACTAGAATGGAGGAACATTGCAGCAGGCCTTCAACCCATGCTAGGCAGGTCCTCTTCAAGTCCAACCCTCCCCCTCTCTCACTTGTATAGTTGTTCAGCCTGGTGTCAGTTGCCTAAGATTTTTGCTCAGTGACTTTATTTGGCAGATAGTTTCACCCATCAGCAGCTCTATTGCTGAACCAGTACTTTCATGTATCCTTTCTAAATCTTGTTTTATCTAACTTGAATCCATTATTCATTCTTCCTTGGTTGGATAACCTTGGTACCCTCTTTATATTGCCTTTATTTATGCCTGTCTTTGACTTGGATACATCGAGGATATCTTGCCTTGTTCTGTGTCTTTTGAGTTAATGTATACAGAATGCTGTAAGTTGATGGTCAGGAGCACATGTACATAACTGAAATTATTTTTCATTCTTGTGGCCATATTTTCAGGTTCTAGTTCAGATGAGTGGGATACTAATACAGTGGACCCCCGAGTTTCGTAAAAACTTCACTCCTGAAGTCTGCTCAAGCGCCATTGCCGAACGAATTTACTCCCTTAAGGAAAAATGTCACGTAGGTTAGTCTATTTCAGAAGCCCAAAAATACACTTCAACAAGCACTTACAATATTATACTTGCATAAATGTACGATTTCCGGGGTTTACGAAACTCGGGGGTCCACTGTACAGTATATATTTTAGTATAGAAGCATGTAAATTTATTTACTACATAATTTTATCACATTTTACATTCACAGGAGGAGTCGCAGCAGAGATAGATCTTCACGAAATTCACGGCGAGATAGGTCTCGCTCTCCACGTTCCAAGGATGACAAAAAAGACCCAAAAAAAGATTCATCTCGGTCAGTATTTTTCACAAGGAAAACTTGCAATTTTTGTCAAATAGATTTTCTACCAACCTTAATTTAACCCTTAAACTGTCCAAACGTAGATCTACGTTCACTCGCCCAGCGCTCCGACTATTTTGAATTTTTTTTTTAAATTAAAGAGGGTCATTTTCTGTGTGTAATAAGACCAAAAAAAAATTTAGGACTGATACTCGCCTAGATATAAGACCGCGAAGTTGGCGCTGGATGCTCACCTGACGGCAACATTGAGTCCTGTCATTTGCAGAAGTGTTGCCGATATCTTTTTTTTCTCGTTTTTATTTTAATTTATATAATTTTTACGTTCTGATAAATACAATTTATAATAGTTCTTGTGATTTCATAGCCAATCTTTGTTCTGACACTAATATTAGGTACTGAAATAGTACTCAAATAGTCATAATCATACTGACAAGACGAACATTTTCAAGTGCCTTGGTAATTTACTATTTTCTAGAAATATATACAAAGTATTTATAGGTCTCAGCAATGTTTTAGACACGCTGGAGTATACATGAAACTCCTTGAAGTATGGTGTTATGACGAGTGTCACTAAACTACTGACAGGGTAAGCAGTGGAGTGACACTTGATGATCGTGCACTGCTGCAGGGAACCCTGGCTTTATTTGTTTTCACTGTTACACACAAACATGCAAGTCTCTGTCTATCTATCTGTCTAGCTCTGCTTATCTGTCTGAATGTGTGTCTCGGTCTTTCTGTCTGCCTGTGTGTGTGTCTTTCTGTCTGCCTATGTGTGTCTGTCTTTCTGTCTGCCTGTGTGTGTGTCTTTCCATCTGCTTGTCTCTCAGTCTCAGAGAGCGGCTTGTAAACCAACAGGTATTACACACGATGCAGTCATCACGTCTGATTCCTGATGAAGTGACAATGCATATTACTTGCCAGTCATGCTTATTATGTCTTGTATCTACAAGCACTGTATAGCACTTTGCCTTGAATTTTTGTGTTATCCTAGGTAATTTACACCATGTATAATAACTGTACTTATGTATACATATGAGAGATGTAGACAGACAGAAAGACAGCCAAAGTCAGACAGCCAGCCTGCCGAATACGTATTACATGTTCTTGAATCATTTCTCTTTACTTAGGGCATAGGTTATTGGACATTCTGGCAGGATGACACTACCAGTGGTATAAAAAATGAAAGGATGTTGCACAAATGTTACACATGGGTTATTATTGAGTTTTTTTTTTTTATATTTCCTCGACCAGTTAATTGATTACCAGTTAATTGATTTAGTTGGACTTGAGTCCTGGAAATGGGAAGTACAATGCCTGCACTTTAAAGGAGGGGTCTGGGATAGTGACAGCTGGGAGGGACTTTTCTCAGCTGTCGTATCTGAGCTCCTCTGCAAAGACAGTGATTATGTATGAGTGTGGTGAAAGTGTTGAATGATGATGAAAGTATTTTCTTTTTGGGGAGTTTCTTTCTTTTTGGGTCACCCTGCCTCGGTGGGAGACGGCCGACTTGTTGAAAAAAAAAAAAAAAAAATTTCCTCGACCACTTGTGGCCACATCCATCACTTTCCTCTTAAAAGGGGAGTGTTAATATGACATGACATCAGTGAATCCCTGGTGTTTGCCACGCTAGTTGCTCTAGCTGGCGCTCAATTGAAATGGTGCTCTCACAAGGTACTAAGTGGTTCCAGATTTTTTTAATACTGCGCACACCGAGTGTTAAGACCCATTCTATACTGACCAGGCATCTCAAGCCAATCGTGCCAATTTGGAGGCAGGAAAAATAAAACATAGATCTACGTTTGGAGCGCTAGTGGTATAAACGTAGATCTACGTTTGGACAGTTTAAGGGTTAAGCTTTTAAAAAAATTTTGTTTCCTTTGTATTAATTTTTACATATGTTACACTACTTATTTTTTCTAATAAATTTACAGTTACTTTAAATCATACATTAAACAGGAAAGGAACAAAACTGACCTTTGTAAACCAAATTCCATCATTCTTTTTGTAGTAAAATTTGTAATGTGTAATATGGTTACATTCATAAAACTTCTTGTATACATAAAAAAAAAAAATTGTAAGGCAAGATGGGAAAGTGTGTGCACAAGTATGTGTACCTGTACATACATGATTGTTTTGTTTAACTTCTAGTATTAATTGTCGAGATAGTCTGCTCCATTTCCCTCCATGTGTGTAGAGACCAACATACGCACACACTTGTGAGATACATTAAGGCTTTGAGATAAGATAAAAATTAAAGTTTATGATGTATTACTGATTAGAATTAGAAAGTCATTTTTTTTTTTAACATCGGCTATCTCCCACCGAGGCAGGATGACCCCAACAAAGAAACTTTCACCATCATTCCTACTATCACTGTCTTGCCAGAGACACACAGAGGCGACAATTAAGATACGCACACCTCTGACGAGACAGTGATAGTGTGAATGATGGTGAAAGTTTTTTTTTTTTGTGGGGGGGTCACATAGCCTTGGTGGGTAATGAAATATATTGGAGTGCAAAAAATAATATTGTATATTAAAAATGTTACTTATTTCTTTACACAGTAATGTTTTGAATAAACGCTGCTGTCTTGAAGGTTCAGTAGGTAGGAGTGTGTTGTTTTTTAACTAGTAATTTTGGTTTGTAATTTTACTTAGGTGGGATAAAAAGGATGAAACAAAAATTAAAGAGGAGAAGAAGGAAGCAAATGGTGAAGCTACAACAAAAGAGAAATCTTCCTCCACCAAGTCACCCAAACGTGAATCTTCACCCAAGCTGGAGGTATCAGTCAAACAAGAAAAGCCTGAAATTTCTGCAAAGAAGGAACGAAGTGATAGAGGAGAGAGAGGAGACAAGGGTCATACTAGAGACAGAAAGAACATACGAACTGACAGGTATAGCCTTTGTATTATATCAGACATATTCAGTGTACCTACTTTAATTTTGTTTTAGTATAGTAATCTTTTTATTAGGTATCCCTTAAGGTACCTTTAAGTGGGCGCCTGAATTTTTTAACTTCTTAGAAGGTTTTTGTTTATAATTTTGGAAAAGATTGTCATTTTGTAATTAGGGAAAGGTTCATGCAGTGTTGCTATTGAGATTTGCGGATGCTCTCTTGTCAGCTTTTCATAGACCATTTCTGCTTTAGAAAGCATATTCTGATCAGCTTCAAACTTTCAACACCTGGTGTATCTTGCATAAAAGAAGGTTGCAGTTGAGAATAAAAAAGGCACACTACCATGACTGGAACAATACACATATAGCCCATTTCAGTTTAAGTTTGGGTTATTTGTTTAAGGTTGAGATTATTATTGTAATGTGTAGATACTCTAATTTTTTTTTTTTTTTTTTAATAATTATTATTCAGCTGTCTCCCATCAAGGTAGGGTGACCCCCCACTCACAAAAAAAGGAAACTCATTCACTATCACTCAATTTCATTTACTAGCTGTTGTGCTAGCAGTATGCAAATATCACAAATCAAATGAACTTCTGAACTGCAACATCCCCACCCCTCCTCCAGAGTGCAGGTTCTGTACCTTTCACATCCAGGAATAAAGTCCTGTTTAACTGATTTCCCCGAATCCCTTCATATATGTTACCTTGTTTGCACTTTAACGGCATGTTTAATCATAAAAACCATGTCTCTTCCCTCTTATGCGCCTATCACTCAAAACCATCACCCTTTACTAGGCAAGGTAAAAAAAATTTTTTATTGAAAATTTGATCATAAAGCATGATAGAACAGCTCTCTGAGCAATATTGTCTCTAACACCTTTTCTGAAAACTCTAATAAGCAATGAAACCAGGATCTGTTGTTCCACCACCAACTTCCTTACCAGCAAACAGGGTGTAGAATAAGCAGGAAGATTCCTTATTTATTCCAAATGTAGTACAATTTCATGATGCTAATATTGGAATTCAGCCACAAAGTACACTAAATTTAATCCAAGATAACCCAGTAAAGGCAGATGATGTGACTTCCATGTTTCGATGATTATAGATGTTGTATAGTGGTCTTGAAGGTAAATAGGTTTATGAACACACACAAATTACAATATGTTTATATAACCCAAAATATTCCCTTATTTTTTTTTTTTTTTTTTTTTTTTACTGGCTGTCTCCCACTGAGGCAGGATGACCCGAAAAACACTCACCATCATTCACTCTATCACTGTCTTATCAGAAATGTGCAAAACTACAGTTGAGATGCCCCTCCAAAATTCAGATATCTCCACTCCTCCTCCTCCAGAGTGCAGGCACTACGCTTCCCACCTCCAGGACTCAAGTCTGACTAACAGCTTTTCTTAACCACTTAACTGTCCAAACGTAGATCTACGTTCTCTTGCCCAGCACTCCAAATGAAAAAAAAAAAAATCCAGTCAGTACTTATGGAGATATAAGGCCGCAAAGTCGGCGCTTGTCGCTCACCTGATGGCAACATGAACTACCGCTTGCAGAAGTGTTGCTGATATACCTTTTTTTTTCTTTTTTTTTTTTTAATTTGTATATTTTTTATGTTCTGATAATTATAATTTGTAGCAGTTCTTGTGATTTCATAGCTAATCTTTGTTCTGACACTAATATTAGGTACTGAAATAGTACTCAGATAGTCACAAACAGTGACAGGTGAACATTTTCACCTACCTTAGTCACATACTATTGCCTAGATTTTTTTCTCAACAAGTCGGCCGTCTCCCACTTTCACAACACTCATACATAATCACTGTCTTTGCAGAGGCGCTCAGATACGACAGCTGAGAATAAGTCCCTCCCAACTGTCACTATCCCAGACCCCTCCTTTAAAGTGCAGGCATTGTACTTCCCATTTCCAGGACTCAAGTCCAACTAAATCAATTAACTGGTTTCCCTGAATCCCTTCACAAAATGTTACCCTGCTCACACTCCAACAGATCGTCAGGTCCCAAAAACCATTTGTCTCCATTCACTCCTATCTAACACGCTCACACATGCTTGCTGGAAGTCCAAGCCCTCGCCCACAAAACCTCCTTTACCCCTTCCTCCAACCTTTCTAGGACGACCCCTACCCCGCCTTCCTTCCCCTACAGATTTATACGCTCTCCAAGTCATTCTACTTTGATCCATTCTCTCTAAATGACCAAACCACCTCAACAACCCCTCTTCAGCCCTCTGACAAATACTTTTAGTAACTCCACACCTTCTCCTAATTTCCACATTCCGAATTTTCTGCATAATATTTACACCACACATTGCCCTTAGACAGGACATCTCCACTGCCTCCAGCCTCCTCCTCGCTGCAGCATTTGCAACCCATGCTTCACACCCATATAAGAGTGTTGGTACCACTATACTTTCGTACATTCCCTTCTTTGCCTCCATGGATAACGTTTTTGTCTCCACAGATACCTCAATGCACCACTCACCTTTTTCCTTCATCAATTCTATGGTTAACCTCATCCTTCATAAACCCATCCGCTGACACGTCAACTCCCAAATATCTGAAAACATTTACTTCTTCCATAATCCCTCTCTCCAATGTGATATCCAATTTTTCTTTATTTAAATCGTTTGATACCCTCATCACCTTACTCTTATCTATGTTCACTTTTAACTTTCTACCTTTACACACTCTCCCAAACTCGTCCACTAACCTTTGCAACTTTTCTTTAGAATCTCCCATAAGCACAGTATCATCAGCAAAAAGTAACTGTGTCAACTCCCATTTTGCATTTAATTCTCCATAATTTAATCCCACCCCTCTCCCCAACACCCTAGCATTTACTTCTTTTACAACCCCATCTATAAATATATTAAACAACCATGGTGACATTACACATCCCTGTCTAAGACCTACTTTTACCGGAAGTAATCTCCTCTCTCCTACACACCCTAACCTGAGCCTCACTATCCTCATAAAAACTCTTTACAGCCTTCAGTAACTTACTACCTATTCCATACACTTGCAACATTTGCTACATTGCTCCCCTATCCACTCTATCATATGCCTTTTCTAAATCCATAAATGCAATAAAAACTTCTCTACGTTTATCTAAATACTGTTCACATATATTCTTTACTGTAAACACTTGATCTACACATCCCCTACCCACTCTAAAGCCTCCTTGCTCATCTGCAATCCTACTCTCTGTCTTACCTCTAATTCTTTCAATAATAACCCTGCCATACACTTTACCTGGTATACTCAGTAAACTTATTCCCCTATAATTTTTACACTCTCTTTTATCCCCCTTCCCTTTATATAAAGGAACTATACATGCTCTCTGCCTATCCCTAGGTACCTTCCCCTCTTTCATTCATTTATTAAACAAAAATACAAACCACTCCAGCACTATATCCCCCCCTGCTTTTAACATTTCTGTCATGATTCCGTCAATTCCAGCTGCTCTACCCCCTTTCATTCTACGTAATGCCTCACGCACCTCCCCCACACTCACATCCTGCTCTTCTTCACTCCTAAACGATGTTGTACCTCCCTGGCCAGTACATGAAATTACCGCCTCCCTTTTTTCATCGACATTTAAAAGTTCCTCAAAATATTCCCGCCATCTACCCAATACCTCCAGCTCCCCATCTACTAACTCCCTACTCTGTTTTTAACTGACAAATCCATTCGTTCCCTAGGCTTTCTTACCTTGTTTATCTCACTCCAAAATTTTTTCTTGTTTTCAGCAAAATTTCTTGACAGAGCCTCTCCCATTCTTTCATCCGCTCTTCTTTTGCACTCTCTCACCACTCTCTTCACCTTTCTTTTACTCTCCATATACTCTGCTCTTCTATTAACACTTCTATTTTGTAAAAACCTCTCATAAGCTACCTTTTTCTCTTTTATCACACCCTTTACTTCTTCATTCCACCACTCACTCCTCTCCTTCTGCACCCACCCTCCTATAGCCACAAACTTCTGCCCCTCATTTTAATGCTGCATTTTTAAAACTATCCCAACTCTCTTCAACTACCCCCCACTACTCATACTTGCACTGACCCACCTTTCTGCCAATAGTTGCTTATATCTCACCCTAACTTCCTCCTCCCTTAGTTTATACACTTTTACCTCTCTCTTACTTGCTGTTGCCATTTTCTTTTTGTCCCGTCTACCTTTTACTCTAACTGTAGCTACAACTAAATAATGATCCGATATATCCGTTGCCCCTCTATAAACATGTATATCCTGAAGCCTACCCATCAACCTTTTATCCACCAATACATAATCTAACAAACTACTTTCCTTACGTGCTTTATCATACCTTGTATATTTATTTATCCTCTTTTTCATAAAATATGTATTACTTATTACCAAACCTCTTTCTACACATAGCTCAATTAATGGTTCCCCATTTACATTTACCCCTGGCACCCCAAATTTACCTACTACTCCCTCCACAACATTTTTACCCACTTTAGCATTAAGATCCCCAACCACAATTACTCGCTCACTTTGTTCAAAACTCCCCACACACTCGCTCAACATTTCCCAAAATCTCTCTCCTCTACACTTCTCTCTTCTCCAGGTGCATAAACACTTACTATAACCCACTTTTCACATCCAACCTTTATTTTACTCCACATAATCCTTGAATTTATACATTTATATTCCCTTTTTACCTGCCATAACTGATTATTCAACATTATTGCGACTCCTTCTTTAACTCTATTTGAAACCCCTGACCTAATCCCATTTATTTCTCCCCACTGAAACTCTCCTACCCCCTTCAGCTTTGTCTCACTTAAAGCCAGGACATCCAGCTTCTTTTCATTCATAACATCTACAATCATCTCTTTCTTATCATTCGCACAACATCCACGCACATTCAAGCATCCCACTTTGACGGTTTTCTTTTTCTTTTTTCTAAATCTATACAGGAAAAAGGGTTACTAGCCCATTGTTCCTGGCATTTTAGTTGACTTTTACAACACGTATGGCTTACGGAGGAAATATATACTACGTACATAGAAAAATATACATAGTATTTATAGGTTCCCTTGAAGCATGATGTAAGACAAGTGTCAGTCTACTGCTGACAGTGCAGCAATGGTGACATTTGATGAGCGTACGCTGCCTTGACTTTATTTGTTTTCACTATTACACATAAACATGTCTGTCTAGCTCTCTGTTTATCTGTCTCTTTCTGTCTCTGTCTCAGAGAGATCCACTTGTGAACCAACAGGTATTATACACGACACAGTCGTCACGTCTGATCCCTGAGCAAGTGTAAATACGTATTATTTGCCAGTCATGCTTACTATGCATTATATCTACAAGCACAGTATAGCACTTTGTCTGGATTTTTTGGGTTATCATAGGTAATTTACACTATGTATAATTGTATATATGTGTACTTGAGACAGAAATAGACAGAGACAGATATAGATACAGATGGAAATAGAGACAGCCAAAGTAAATCAGCCAGCAAGCTGGCTTTACTTAGGGCATAGGTTATAAGACATTCTGGCAGGATGACACTACCAGTGATACCAAAATTGAAAGGGTGTTGCACATGGGTTATTATTGAGTTTTTTTTTACATTTCCTCGACCACTTGTAGCCACATCCACCTCAAAGCCACTAAACTCGGGGTCAACATCACTTTCCTCTTAAAATGGTCGTGGTAATACTATATGACATCAGTGAATCCCAGGTTTATGCCGCGCTGTTTCCTCTAGCTGGCGCTCAATTGAACTGGTGCTTCCACAAGGTACTAAGTGAAGTGGTCTCAGATTTTTTAATACTGCGCACTCTGAGTGTTAAGACCCATTCTGTGCTGACCAGGCATCTCAGGCCAATCATGCCAAATTTGGAGGCAGGAAAAATAAAACGTAGATCTACGTTTGGAGAGCTAACGGTAAGAACATAGATCTACGTTTGGACAGTTAAGGGGTTAAATCCCTTCAAAAATGTCACCTTCCTCACGTTCCAACAGCTTGTCAGCTCCCAAAAACCATTTGCCTCCGCTCGCTCATATGTAACGTGCTCACACATGCCTACTGGACATCCAAGCCCCTCACACACAACATAAACCTAGGGTAACCAAATATGGTCAAGCATTGTGACTTATTTCAATGTTTTTAGGAGTATTACACATTGAAACAATTGTAATATCATAAGTATTACTTGTATATAGGAGGAACAAGAAATAGTAGACACTAGGAGCATCTATAGAGGGATGCTTCTGGTGTCTACTCTATTTCTTGTTCCTCCTGTCTTCTTTAGTATTTTGGAGAAACTGGCCATTCTCTTTCTGACACTCAGTGAGCACAAAAGTAGTGTTAGGCTTGCCGACACCAACAATGCTCTTTTCTGTCAAGTCAGAGATCACAGTCATCCTATTGACTGGTCTTCTGCTAAAACTGTCTACCCTACTAATAACTTTCACAGTTGACGTCTGGTTGAATCCTCCCGTGACTTAACCTGATTCTTTTTTTTCCTTCCTTTTCCCCTTTTCCTCTTTCTCCTTTGGGTTTTCTTTCATCTGCCTTGGGTATTTGGTCCTTTATTATTATTTTTCCCCTCTGTGTTTTTATTCCTCCCTTGCAGTGCTCCTCTTTCTTAGTATTTGACTGACTCCACTACTACTACTAGCAGTACCTCTCTTTCTCCTTTCCTACTACCTCTCTTATCCTGTCCCTGTCTTCTGGCCTATATATACTCCTCTCATTTTTGTTAGTATGACTTTGTAAATGGTCCAAGTTGGAGCGAAATGTCGTGGTAAGCTTCTCTCCTATGTGCGGGTTATTTGTGTATTGTTACGGTATTGTGCCTTTTTTTATGTCAGGCTAAGCATTTTCTCATGTTTAAAGTACTGAAACACCTTCAAATGAATCTAATATCACAAGAAACTAGTGTATATAGCATTCAACATTAAAAGCAATTTAAAAAAAGCTGAAGAGTAAGTATTGGTGGTGCATTATGCCGCTGTTAGTGACAGGTGATCTTAACTTGAACATGCCATGATTTTTTTTTTATTAGATTCCATTGATTTTATTCTTATTTAATCCATAAACCTGTATTTTTTCATCTTGTAAGGAATTTTTTTCTTTTTTAAATCTTGCCGCATACAATATTCTGCGTAAATACTGTATATGTATTGTATTGTGTATGATAAATATTTGAAAATTTATGAAAGCGAATTAAAATGAGTTAAATGTATTGAGTATCATGCATAAGGCTGAGGATTTTGTGGGAGCATTGAAAAATGTAATAATTCTGGTATGGTTTTTAAAAGTACAGTTGTACCTCGAGTTACGATGGTCCCCAAAATCGCCCTTTTATGTAAGTTTATTTTTTTAAATGCTTTTGTAAGTATATTTTTGGGGGTGTAAAAGGACTAGTCTATTTTACATTATTCCTTATGGGGATAAATTCGTTTGGTAATGGCACTTGAACAGCATTCTCGGACGAAAAAATATCGTAACTCGAGGTACCACTGTATTTAGTCATGGCCTTCTCCTGGGATGCCAAGTAATGCATTCTGTTGAGGTGTTTTATCTGTTATGTTATACAGTGTTTAAAAATAGAATTGTTTAGACAAAAATACTTTAGTTGTAGAACAGTAAACCATCTATATAATTAACATTCCAATTTAGGATACTTGGACAATCCCTTATAATAATCAGTTATGTTGGAGTTCACTGTACTCTGAAATAACACAAGCAAGCACCTTGATACTGTATTGGTGATTAAAATAGACTTGCTTTCCTTGTGGAGAAGGGGTAGAGATGCCAGGGACCTATATTCTTAACCTTCACTAAAAAAAATAATGTGCCTCCTACAGTGGAAATTGGTTTATTTTTTAGATCTCCCAGGGGCAAATCTCCAAGAAAGGATGATGATCGCAGACGTAGAAATTCTCCTCGAAAACATTCACCAGGAATTCGAAAGCGATCACCTAGTATTAGGAAGAGGTCACCCAGTCCACGTAAACGGTCACCCAGCATTCGGAAGAGGTCACCGAGTCTTCGTAAAAGGACGCCCACTCCTCGTAAGCGATCTCCTAGTGTCCGGAAGAGATCGGTCACTCCACGCAAGCATTCTCCTATTTCACGTAAACGTTCACCTAGTCCTCCAAAGAGATCAGGTAGTCCACGCAAACGTTCTTCATCTCCAAGACCTAAAGTGCGTAGACGACCTACACGCTCGCCCAGCTCCAATTCTGAGTCTTCCAGGTTAGTTGATGCATTTATTACATCAAGGTTAAATTACTGCTTGAGTGTCTCCTAAGTCTTGTGCAAACATGCCTTTAGATTCTTGCATGTTGATAATATCTTCTCACTTAAATACGTCATCATTCTTTTATACAGTAGGGCCCCACTTATATGGCAGGTTAGGTTCCAGGCTAGTGCCTTAAAGCAGACATCTAAATGCATATAAATACCAGACAACAAGCTTACACTAACTTATATTAAGTTAGCAATAGCACTAGGCATTAAAAAAAACAATAAAAAGTAAGATACACACAGAGTACACTTATTACTTACCTTAAAGTATTAACATTGATGTGTGAGGTGAGTGGCAGGGTATTGTCTAAAACAAGTAAAACATTAAAAGGAATTTTCTTTTCCTTGCAGTAAGTCTCAACTGTAGGCTTAAAATACTCTGTGAACCAATTTATGAAAAGATCAGTAGTCATCCAAGCTTTCGAATTGGATTTATAATAAACAGGGAGGCTACCTTTTGCATAGTTTTTTAGGGCCCTAGGATTCTCTGAGTGATAAATTATCATAGGTTTTAACTTGCAATCCCCAGCAGCATTAGCTCCTAGCAAGTGTGTTAGCTGACACTCTTGGGTTATTCTGGGTTATCTACACATATGCTGCTATATATAACTGTATTTGATGGCTATATCAGCGATCAACATATACCTTGTTAGTAAGTTTATTCAGGTATACACAAATACAGTTACATAGATTATCATACATAGCAGAATATGCGTAGAGTACCTAGGATAACCCAAAAATGTCAGTTTCACTGAGTTTAATCATTTCTAACTTGGCACTTAAAGTAAGAATCTTACGACTCCTCTTTTTATCACAACTAAGCTTAGACGCCATAGTCAATGAGAGCCAACTAGTTAACGAAAGAGTAAACGAGAGAGAGAACGAGATACGGAGTTCAGACAAGGTAAAAAAAAAAAACTGAACAGGTAGTGGGTGATCACTCAGTATCGGTCAGGCGAAATGAATGCGATTAATACGTGTCCACTTGTAGTTCATTCACATACGTTTGAAAGAGTTTGTGAAACTTTTACCTCAAAATAATAATAATAATTACCTCACAAATAATAATAATTACCTCACAATACAAATACTCTTACATTGTGTACAAGTTAGTACAAAATAAACAAACAGTATCACTCCCATTCTCATGCAACACTATTTTCAGAGGTAATGATAGTATTATTATTATTATCATCATAATAAAAAAGAAGCGCTAAACCCACAAGTGTCGTGAATAGCTATATATAGAGTGAAGGCATATGAAAGCAATATTTTTCTACAGTTATTCCTCAGTGTTTGACTAGAGAAAACGTAATTCTTCCGACACGTACAAAGTCGCTTGGTAAACAAATATCATATTTGTCAATTTTTATTCTGTGGGTGTATGTATCATGTTTATATGCTATGTAACGTGTTTTTTAAATAATTTTGAAGAAAATATCATAGATGAATTAATGAAAATGTCTATATTAACGTAAAATAAGACATTTAATGAGCCCAAGAGTGATTTATATTAGTACTGTATTACGTAATGTTTTTCCTCCGCCCGGCAACACCATAGCATATAAACAGCATGTTTATATGTTTTGTAATGTGTTTCTTATATAATTTTGAAGAAAATATTATAGATGGATTAATGAAAATGTCTATATTAACATAAAATAAGACATTTAATGTGCCCAAGAGTGATTATTATTAGTATTACATAATGTTTTCCCTCTGCCCGGCAACCACACCTACATAGCATATAAACAGCATGTTTATATGCTATGTAACGTGTTTCTTATATAATTTTGAAGAAAATATCATAGATGGATTAATGAAAATGTCTATATTGACGTAAAATTGAACATTTAATGTGCCCAAAAGTGATTATTACATAATAGAGAGATGTGCTCACGGAAAATGTAAACAAACCGGGTGGCGCGCACCGTATCTGAAAGACCCTCGCCGTATACAAAAGTTTTGGTCATAATTTGAACTCGCAGTATGAACGGAACGCCGAAAGGTGGGGCCCTACTGTACTTATAAGTACAGACATACACTGTTGAACCTACTAGACGGGAAAAGATAACTTGCCCAGACTTTTTATCATCGATGTGCTATTTTTCTGGTATTTTTTAAAATGTTTATACAGTAGTGTACTGTATATTGTAATAAACAATAGAAGAAATCAGCTCTAATATACATTACAGTGGACCCCCGGATTACGTGATTAATCCGTTCCAGAGGGCTTAACTTAAACCGAATATAACTTAATCCGAATATTTTCCCCATAAGAAATAATGGAAATTCAATTAATCCGTTCCAGACATCCAAAAGTATTAAAATAAATATTGTTTACACATTAACTTACACAGAAAAGATTGATACATGTATAGTATATAAATTACCACAAATAAATAAAACAGTATAATTTAACACTTACCTTGATTGAAGAGTTGTTGATGTGTGGAAGATAGAAGGAGGGGAGAGGAAGGAGTATGCTAGTGTTTGGAAGGGGAATCCCCTTCCATTAACACTGCAGGTACCAAGTTCTTTTCTGGGGTTACTTCCCTTCTTTTTCTTTTAATGCCACTAGGACCAGCATTACTACACAACATAAGAGTTAGCCTGTCTTTCATAGGCTTGTATCCTGGCAGTGCCTTTTCCTCCTGTGTAATGTAGGTCCTGTTTGGCATTTTCTTCCAAAACAGGCCTGTTTTGTCACAATTAAACACTTGTTCAGGTTTAAATCCTTCATCCTGTGCATAGCTTTTAAATTCCTGCACGTATTTTTCAGCCGTACTTTTGTCTGAACTGGTTGCCTCATAATGCCTTATCACACTATGTATGCCACTTCTTCTTAAATCTGTCAAACCAGCCCTTGCTGGCTTTAAATTCGCTCACTTCAGCACTCGTTGCGGGCATTTTCTTGACGAGATCATCATGCAACTGCCTTGCTTTTTCAGATATTATTGCCTGCGTAACACTATCTCCTGCTAATTCTTTCTCGTTGATCCACACAAACAACAAAGTTTCCACATTTTCCAGTATTTGCGATCTCCGTTTTGTGATCATATTTGCACCTTTTGCAACAACAACTTCCTTGATTTTATTTCCCTTGGCCACAATGGTACCGATGGTTGAATAGGGTTTGCCATACAGCCTGGCCAGCTCAGCCACACGCACTCCACTCCAAGGAATTTTGTGGTGCTGAAGGCACCATGAATTTGTGTGCTAGGGTGGTAAGTGTTTGAATGAAGGCTTCTTCCAGGTTCCTTATTCTATCAGAAAAGATAAGTTTTGTGTTGCTCAGCTCCCATGGATTGTGTAGGTTTGTCACAGTGAACTGAGCTCACTTCTTGACACTTTAGCATTCACTATCCTGATATGTATTATTAACCTCTTGTATTGGTGTGTGCATTGATAAAGCTTGTTGACAAATATTATTGTTCTATAATACGTGGAAAAACTTCTATTATATATTTTGGAAATGTTCTAAAACCTCCCAAAATTTACCTTCAAAAGTGGTTCACGCTCACGGAGCCGATCCGTCCTAAGGAATAAGGATGATGACTTTGAGATTCATCGGAAAGAGGATTCTGTCTTGAAGAAAAGGCAGTACAGATCTAACAGGGATCCTTCAACTTCAGAGGATGAGGTAAGCCAGGAGCTTCTTAATCAGTTTGCCTTTTGAGTCTTATTTGTAAAGGTAAATATGGATTATTACAGTGGGCTTATTTAATTTGCCAGATTATTTTTATTTACTGTATACATTTTAACAATGAATGGCTTAACAGGGCCCGTCCCGTAATTTTGCTGGCGAGCACAGAGGTGGTGGAAGCCCACCTCGTCGTAATGCTCCACACCCTGGCAAGCGATCCGTGTCTCCTCGAAGGGGAAGGAGATCTCCCTCCCCACGGTACCGCCGAAGGTGAGTTGCCTCTCTTATGTGTCCCTTCTCATAGAATGAGTTCACATGTTAAATTGAAAGAATGGAACTTCATATACTACATTTAATATAATATTTATTTTTTCAAGATACATAAGGGCCCCAGTTTTTGACACTTCAACTTTTGATGTTTCATGTTTATAGTGCTGATGCATTGGAACCTGTTAATGACTTATAAATAAATGGTTAGCATTTTCAGTGGCAGGACTATACTATATTTATGATTTTATTAAAGATTAATTATAAAAGTTTTTTACCAAATGCCTTCATACTTTCTGTATGATCATTTTAGGTATGTATAGAAAGCTCACATAATACTGACACCATACATTACCCCTCAAACGTGACATCTCTACTGTCACTAGCCTTCTTCTCTAACATTCAAAACCCATTTCTCACCCACACCACAATGTTGGTAGTATCATTATACTACTTTAGTACATTACCCTTATTGCTGTATGTAATTTTTTTTTTTTTTTAGACTTTTTAACCCTTTGACTGTCGGAGCCCACATTCTGAAACTGTCATTCTATGTTGCAAAATTTTGGAAAAAAAAAATTAAGTTTTTCTTATGAAATGATAGAGAATCTTTTTCCGATGGTAATGACACCAAAAGTATGAAATTTGATGGAAAACTTACAGAATTACGCTTTCGCAAAGTTAGCGGTGTTTGCGATTTTGCTGACTTTGAGCCCTATTTTCGGCCAATTCCATTGTTACAGTTGACCAAACTCATAGCTATTTCTTTAGAACTCCATTTGTTCTATCAATTGAGTACAAGAAACCACCAATTTACCAATTTCAACTACTCAATAAAGTGGTCAGAAATTGGCAATTTGGCCAATTTCATGCAAAATAAAGATGTCAATTTTAAAATAGGGTCCAGAATAAACAATGGAGACATTCCTGGGACTAAAATATGATTTTCTCTGTTCATTAGTCACATCTTTAGGCCCTTCTTATATTACTCTTGCTTTCTATTTTTATTTTTTATTCACACAAAAAATAGAAGATTTACTGTTATGCAGACTACTGCATTATTGTTAAAATGGTATAAATAATATCAGTGCACTTGTGTAAGAATATTAGATTCACCAGTTGATGTGTATTGGACGCATGGCATGATTTGTGTACTTTTGAACATTGGCAAAAATCGAACATTTTCCCTACTTTGAGCTCAATTTTAAGGTCATTTTCATCATGAAACTATCAAAATCATCTCTGCTACTGTAATGTGTTTTCCATTCTATCAAATGAGACCACGAAAAAGAGAATACAACCATAAATACTATACGAAAATACACCTCAAAGTCGCCGTTTTAATTAAAAAACACGGTCAGAGTTTTTTTTCTCATTATGCACTGCGTGCTGCAGGATTTTTTTATACAGCGCACACTGACCACACAGACCCATTCTCTCATATGTGGGCCTACCAGCTTTCTCCCGCTTGATTTGAAGCCGCTAGAATTTTTGAGTATATATACGTCCGAAGCATGAGTGTATGAGTGTGGTGAAAGTTGTTGAATGATGATGAAAGTATTTTCTTTTTGGGGATTTTTTCTTTTTGGGTCACCCTGCCTCGGTGGGAGACGGCCGACTTGTTAAAAAAAAAAAATACGTCCGAAGCACTGGCTCATAAGACGTATATATACGACCAAAACAGTCAAAGGGTTAAGCACAGAAATAGTTGATTATACCATAGAATGCACAATAATAGTAAACTAAATGTAAAAACCTTGTATAACACTGACAAAACCATGAACAACAGAAAACTAACATTGCACGAGTCTGTTCTAGACCCCTACAAATCATTCGCTGTAAACAGTTTTTTTTTTTTTTAAATAGTTTTAAGCACAGAAAAAATAATCAAAGTTTGAAAAATCCTTAATTATACAAAATAATGTGCAGTTTAATAGAAAAAAAACTTGAATGACAGAGTTAGATGTACACAAACAACAGGAAGTGGGGAAAATTGGCACGTGCAAAAAAAATGGTGCAGAATGTAAAAAGTGGCGTGGCTGTGTTTGTTCGGCACTCGATTATGTGTTCGTGACCAGATGCAAAAATTTGGCGAATTTTTTGGTCGTGAACCGATTTGTTCGTGTTCGGAAGCGTTCATGACCAGAGGTTCCACTGTACCTGAACACATCTACAGTAGATAGTCATTTAGCACGGTAGTTACGTTCCTGAAAACGTCGTGTTAGATATTTTCGTGTTATATATAATTAAAAGAACTTATGGGAAAAATAGGGTTACGTTCCTCGGAGTCTCCAAAAACCCAAAAGTTTTTTTTAGACCAACAGATGTTGCAAAAATTGAAGGTGAATATGTAATTGTCGTGATATATTACTGCTTAAGACTAGAAAATGCAATAGAAATAGTATTACCTTAAATTGTGGGTAATGATGTTTGTGGATGGTTGTGAAGAGTGGATATGGATTGTGTGGCCCTACTGGGATGAGGTGGATGGTTGTTGGTTGTCGGCAGAAGTGGATGGTAGAGGTTCTGGTACTAAAGTCGATGGTTGTATTGGAGTGTGCATAAATGCTGTAATAGATCTCTGGACTCTTTTACCCTGCAGTACATTATACAGCTGACGGTAAGGCATCATCAGCTGGTCTAGACCCATTTTCAAAGCACTACTTCTAGATTTGTTATTGTATAATTATACTATTACTATCAATAAATAATATCTACCTATCATATTTATTCCAGGATAATATTAGGTATAACATAAATAATGTAGAAGCATGATAAAGATGCATAAATTAATAAAAACTGACATATAGATATTGAAGGGTGGGCGGGGCTGAGAGTGAGAAGTGGAGCAGTGTCTCAGTTGCTCATGGATCATCATGGCGTGAAGATAGGTTAGCTCACGGCACTATAAAGTATTGTAAAATAATAATATTACTATCAATAAAGGTTATCTACCTATCATATTTATTCCAGAATAATATTAAGTATACTTCCTCCATGTTCCCTCCCTTTGATCTGATATCCAATCTCTCATTTCCTATATTTTTTTATACTCTCATCACCTTTCTCTTTAGTAAGTTTACTTTTACTGTACTTTCCTTCTTTTACATTTTTTTTTTCCAACAAGTCGGCCGTCTCCCACCGAGGCAGGGTGACCCAAAAAGAAAGAAAATCCCAAAAAAGAAAATACTTTCATCATTATTCAACACTTTCACCTCACTCATACATAATCACTGTCTTTGCAGAGGCACTCATATACTACAGTTTAGAATAGTCCCTCCAAACTGTCACATACCCTCCCAAATTTGTTTACCAAACTTTGCAGCTTCTCTTCAGAATTTCATCACATTCATTTCTTTTGTTAACCCTCTGACTGTTTCGGTCATATATATACGTCTTACGAGCCAGTGTTTCGGAAGTATATACAGTGGTCCCTCGATTAATGATCTTAATCCGTTCCAGGAGCTAGGCCTTAACACGAATTGCTCAAATTCGAAACCTTGTTTCCCATAAGAAATAATGTAAATACATACAATTAATCTGTTCCACCCAAAAACATTCACAAAAAAATACATTTTAATTATAGTTCTGCATACACAAAACATTATTAACACTATAAATACTACTACATAATAAAAAACAGATTAATAAATAACATTTACTTACCTTTATTGAAGAGAGTTGCAGGCATCTGGAAGATAGGGAGGAGGACAGGGGGAGGGTGTTAGTGTTTGGAAGGGGACTCCCCCTCCATAAAGACTTCAGGTAACAAGTCCTTATCTGGGGTTACTTCCCTTCTTTTTTTTCTTAATGCCACTAGGACCAGCTTGAGAGTCACTGGATCCCAGGGGTGCCACTAGGAGGCTTCTTTGGAACCATGGTGACTTATTTCACAGTGACAATCACTGAACCAGCAATAAACACAACAAAAGTATTGTGAATGTTTGAAAGAGCTCGCTGGGTAATGTTCTCTCAAGTGTAAACAACGCTAGACTGGCGTCGTGCGCGGTGAAGCGCGCAAGCACGGGAAGGCGGACAAGTCTGGTACGGGCCGCTACACGAGGGAATGGTCGCTACATGAGGGAAATATTTAACGAAAAAAGCGCTCGTTACATGATTTCACCGTTACAGTGGTACCCCGACTTACGATATTAATCCGTCAGAGAGGGCATATTTTAAGGCGAAACAATCGTTAAACGAATCAATTTTCCCCATAAGAAATAATGGAAATAAATTTAATCCGTCCAAGACTTCCAAAAGTAGTTAAATAAAATATTTTTTAGAACTTTTGGACATTAAATAATAAATAATTGAATAAAGAATACATAAATACACATGCAAATATTGTACAATAACATGTCACTTACATTTATTGAAGAGTTGTTGATGTGTGGAGGACGGGAGGAGGGAGAAGGTGGAGTAGTATGCTAGTGTTTGGAAGGGAATCCTTCCATAACACTGCAGGTACCAAGTCCTTTCTGGGGTTACTTCCCTTTTTCTTTGAATGCCACTAGGACCAGCTTGAGAGTCACTAGACCTCTTTCTAACAACAAATTTGTCCAGGGAGCTCTGTGTCTGGCGATTCTTTAACACATCCCTGAAATGACACACCACTGTGTCATTGTACAGGTTGCCAGCACGGCCTGCAACAGCATGGTTAGAGTGATATTCATCCATAAATGCTTGCACATCACTCCATTTGGCACAGATCTCCCTAATCCTTGAAGAAGGCACATTCTTCCATTTTTGTTCCACCTCCTCCTCCTCCTCTGAACCATTGTCCTGACCTCTGCTCTCTTGTTCCAGTTGCTGTTGAAGCTCTTGCAGATCTTCAGTGGTTAGCTCTTCCTTGTGCTCCTCCACCAACTGTTCCACATCCTCACCACTCACCTCTAACCCCAAAGACTTGCCCAATTCCACAATTTCTTCCAAAACAGGCTCAGGCTCAGGCTCATGCTCAGGGTTCTGAGGCTCAGCCCCAAAACCTTCAAAATCCCTCTCTAGGACACAGTCTGGCCACAATTTTCTCCAGGCAGAGTTCAAAGTCCTGGTAGTCACTCCCTCCCAAGCCTTACCTATAAGGTGTACACAATGCAGCATATGGAAATGTTTTCCAAAATTCTCTTAGGGTTATGTTCATGTCTGTGGTCACATCAAAGCACTTTTGAAACATTGCTTTGGTATAGAGTTTTTAAAGTTGGAAATGACCTGCTGGTCCATGGGCTGGAGGAGAGGAGTGGTATTAGGGGGCAAGAACTTCACTTTGATGAATTTAAACTCCTCCACAATTTTCTCTACTAAGTTTGGAGGATGACAAGGAGCATTGTCCATTATCAGGAGGCACTTAAGTGGCAAATTATTGTCCAATAGATATTTCTTCACACTGGGGCCAAACACTTCATTGAACCAATCTAAGAAAATGTCCTTTGTGACCCAAGCCTTTTGTTAGACTTCCACATCACACACAAGTTAGACTTGCTGACACCGCATCTGCCAAACACTCGGGGATTTTCAAAAGATACACCAGTAAAGGCTTCACTTTGCAATCACCACTGGCATTGGCACAAAGCATCAAAGTTAGCCTGTCTTTCATAGGCTTATGTCCTGGCTGTGCCTTTTCCTCCTGAGTAATGTAGGTCCTGTTGGGCATTTTCTTCCAAAACAGGCCTGTTTCATCACAATTAAACACTTGTTGGGGAGGAATTGTTCAGCCTCTAGGTACTCCTGGAATTCAGGAACATATTTTTCAGCCGCACTTTTGTCAGAACTGGCTGCGTCACCATGCCTCACAACACTATGTATGCCACTTCGATTCTTAAATTTGTAAAACCAGCCTCTGCTGGCTTTAAATTCGCTCACTTCAGCACTCGTTGCAGGCATTTTCTTAAGGAGATCATCATGCAACTGCCTTGCTTTTCACATATTATTCCCTCCGAAACAGTATCTCCTGCTAACTGTTTCTCGTTGATCCACACCAACAACAACCTTTCCACATTTTCCAGCACTTGTGGTCTGTGTTTTGTGATCACAGATGCACCTTTGCAACAACAGCTTCCTTGATTTTACTTGAATATTTCTTATCCACAATGGTAGCGATGGTAGAATAGGGTTTACCATACAGCCTGGCCAGCTCACTGATACGCACTCCACTTTCATATTTTTCTATTATCTCCTTCTTCACTTCTATCGTACATATATTTCTGTTCCTCTTTGCCACAGGCTTACCACTAGGAGCTTTCCTTGGACCCATGGTAGCTTATTTAGCAGTTGCAAGCACTAAAAACAGTGGAATAATGACAATATACTGGTATGAATGCGTGGGTGTGGGTGGGTGGTCGCTCTCGCTTGTAAACAATAGCACTGACGCTCCCTGGAGTGCGCGCTCAGCTGGGCGCCAAGCGGACAGGTCCGGTACGAAAGTCGTAAGACGAAGCAAACATCGTATGTCACAATCAAATTTCTTACGTTATAAATATCGGTTATCGAAAATAACGTAAGATGATAACATCGTAAGTCGGGGTTCCACTGTATATGGAATCACCGCTAGTCAAGGGACCACTGTATACTCGAAAATTCTAGCGGCCTCAAATCAAGTGGGAGAAAGCTGGTAGGCCCACATATGAGAGAATGTGTTTGTGTGGTCAGTGTGCGCTGTATAAAAAAAATCCTGCAGCACGCAGTGCATAATGAGAAAAAAAAACTCCGACCATTTTTTTGGATTAAAACGCCGACTTTGAGGTGTATTTTCGTATAGTATTTGTGGTTGTATTCTCGTTTTCGTGGTCTCATTTGATAGAATGGAAAACATATTACAGAAATAAAGATGATTTAGATTTGTTTCATGATGAAAATGACCTTGAAATTGAGCTCAAAGAAGTGGAAATGTTCGATTTTTGCCAATGTTCAAGAGTACACAAATCACACCATGCATCCAATACACATCAACTGGTGTGTCTAATATTCTTACACAAGTGCACTGATATTATTTATACCATTTTTTCAATAATGCAGTAGTCTGCATAACAGTAAATCTTCTATTTTTTGTGTGTGAATAAAAAATCAAAATAGAAAGCAAGAGTAATATAAGAGGGGCCTAAAGACGTGACTAATGAACAGAGAAAATCTTATTTTAGTGCCAGGAATGTCTGCATTGTTTATTTTGGACCCTATTTTGAAATTGACATCTTTTTTATTTTGCATGAAATTAGCCAAATTGCCAATTTTTGACCACTTTATTGGGTAGTTGAAATTGGTACAGTGGTGGTTTCTTGTACTCAATCGATAGAACAAATGGAGTTCTAAAGAAATAGCTATGAGTTTGGTCGACTGTAACAATGGAATTGGCTGAAAATAGGGCTCAAATTCGGTGAAATCGCCGATGCGTATATATCGCCGACATCGCTAACTTCGTGAGAGCGTAATTCCATAAGTTTTCCATCAAATTTCGTACTTTTGGTGTCATTACCATCAGGAAAAGGTTCTCTTATCATTTCATAAGAAAAAATAATTTTTTTTTTTCCCCAAAATTTTGCAACATAGAATGACAGTTTCAGAATGGGGCCTCCGACAGTCAAAGGGTTAATCTCTTCCTCATCTGCATTAGGAATCATTTTACAGAGGTCTTTGGCTTATGCTATTACATTGCACCATTGATATATTGTGATTACATTAGAGCCAGGATCCTCTCTCGCTTAACTGTTGTATCTGGTGGGCCCAGTAGTAGCAATTATCACATTTCCAGGTGCCTTTGCAACTATCTTTGATAAGTAATTTGGAGGAGATTTTTATGTCATTGATTACAGGCACAAATTTTAACTATACAACTGGGTGGTTTGTACTTTTTATAAATATAATAAAATTATAATGTCCCAATTTATAGCAATACGTGAAAGGAAGTAATGCAGTATACAATTTGTTTATTGTTGACGATTGCTTATGCATGCAAAATTTGACCATCTTTTTCTCTTCTTCCCATACTACCTGTTACTTCAGAACGTTCCACCTCTCATCCAAATTGTCTGCATAACTGTATGACCCATGCACAAGAGGTGATAATGCAGTGGTCACTAGTAGTGGTACCTTTACCTTTTCATTGCTGCCATTGACACATTTTGTGTGTGTGTGCACGTGTGTGTGTGTGGGGGTGCCCTCAGTTGTTCCTAGCAATAACCGCATCTGAGTTGTCTGTAGAACTATCTTTGATGTTGGAAGAAAAAGAAATTTCAAGTGTGTATTCACACCCCCTTCATATTTGTAACTTTATGCACAGTGTATAGAGATGATATTGTACAGGAGGCCCTCCACATTCACGAGGGTTAGGGGATCAAGAACCTCGCGAATCTTGAAAATTCGCGAATGTTTGGTGCGCAGATATATAGGGAAATATAATAATACTACTGTACTGTAGCGTTCTCGAATATTTTGATACACAAATATATTGTAGGGAAATACAGTGGACCCCCGGTGTTCGTACTGCTCCAAACTCAAACATTTATGTAAGTGTATTTTTTGGGGGTCTAAAAGGACTAATCTAATTTACATTATTCCTTATGGGAACAAATTCATTTGGTAACGGCACTTGAACAGCATTCTGGAACGAATTAATTACGAAAACCGGGGGTCCACTGTATAATAATAACATTTACTCAGCCTAACAAAACTGCTTCCTTAACCTATTGAACCACAAACAATCCTAAAACACATGAAAACATTGTAAAATATTGTATATACGTGTTATGGTTTAATAACAAATAATGAACTGGGTATTCGTGAATGTTCAAAGCTCATGAAAGTGGAGGGCTAGCTGTATGTACAATATATGATGCCTAGTCACTTAATTTGTGGCTGTCTTTGTATATATTAAGCAAAATTTGTAAAATATATAGTGATAATTTGTCATATCCAAATTGTGTACAGGTCCCCTAGTCCTCGTCGTCACACTCCCAGTCCAAGGTTTCATAGAAGATCACCCAGTCCACGGGGTAGGAGGTCCATCAGTCCTAAGGGAAGTCCTCGGATGCGTGGATCGCCTCCCATAAGAGGTAGAATGTCACCACCACATATGAAAAGAGGAAGATCACTCAGTCCTCGAGGCAGGCGATCACCTAGTCCTAGGAACCGAAGATCTCCAAGCCCAAGAGGACGTAGGTCA
Source organism: Cherax destructor (assembly GCA_009830355.1). Classification (NCBI taxonomy): domain Eukaryota; kingdom Metazoa; phylum Arthropoda; class Malacostraca; order Decapoda; family Parastacidae; genus Cherax; species Cherax destructor. The sequence goes on along the minus strand of WNWK01006047.1, from coordinate 56,551 downwards.
CCTAGTATAAGAGGAAGACGATCAGTTAGTCCAAGAGGGCGTAGATCACCTAGTCCAAGAGTACGTAGATCTTCGAGTCCTCGCAGGAGACCGATGTCACCCCCTCAAAGGTAAGTGAAAATTTATGTACACTATAACTCTTTTCTTATCTTGATACACAGAAATGAATAGTTACTATGTAGAAATATATGGTAGGCTCTTTAAAGAAGCATGGGTTATGTTTCAATAAATCAGCATGTATGCTTAAAACTTTTACAAATTTAATAACATAGGAAAAATTGAGTTTTGTTCCAAACATCTTTGAAGTTAACCCCATGCATAAAAAAAAATGTGCAGGGTTAAGCTGGTCACTGATCCAGATAGGGTGTGACTGATTTCATATTACTATCTGGGGGTTTATATGACTTGCACAGTCTGCCCTCATAGACCAACATTATTGTTACAGTGTATTGTGGTTTGCTTATTTATTTCTTCGACTTCTAGTATCTAAACTTCTTGGGCCAGCAATCATATGTAATGTGTAAGGCATGTTGATAGGCAAATTTGTAAAAATATTTATTAGTTACAATACCAAAGTGTAAGCACTGAATTTTGGCATCAGCTGACTGGAGGATACAGTCCAGCCACACTTCTCTCTCATCCATTACATCTTGCGGAACAGCCAAATAAAGGGAAAACTTTATTTATTCTTACCTTTCAAGGCATGGATATTCTCTAAACAAATTAGTATTGATTTGCACATTATCTGTCCTCATGTATTGTAGCAGAGAAATGTACAAGATAAATAGTTTAGTTACTATAGTCATTCGTGCATTTTGTCTTGTTAAACCACACAAGTCAGTGCAGGAGACTTGCTACAGATGTTTACCTATTTGTATAGGTATTTGAAACTTCATTAAATATTTAATTACACATTGTGACTGCAGCTTCTTAATTTAATATTTTTACTTTGCTTTTTGCACCTCTTGGTTATATTCATTGAATAATATAGTTTCAATTTGTAATTTTGTGTCACTGATTATATTCAGTGTACAATGAAGTTTTAATTAAAAAGGTAAACAAATGATCTTAAACTTGTAGATATCACAACTCTGGCTCACATTCACCAAGTCGCAAGAAACATCGTAGTGCCTCAAGATCACCTCGACGCACTGGTGGCCCAGTTCTTCCAGGTGGTGACAAGAAACACAACATAAGCAATGCCAGTCGGTTGATGCAACTAGCAAACTATTCTGCTGATACTATTAAAGAAGTTCAGAATAAACTAACAAAGACGCAAGTATCTATTTTCCTTGATACAGCAACCTGTTCATTAAAGTTTTCCTCTAAATACTGTACTACCCATAGTAAATCGCCACACACTGTAATAAAAAAAAAAAATCTTACCATGCCTTTCCACAAATCTCGATTCTCTAAGAAGGCTTGTATCTATTATTGTCTTTCCTTTATTCATCTTACCCATGTCATCAAATCCATTGCTAATTTAACTAAGCAATATGGGACAGAATGTGGAATCCTCATAAGAAGTGAATGGTACACTCAGTGTCAGTGGCAGCATATTTCATCTACAAGGAATCAATGGCTTATAGTAGTAATTAACATTTGCATTTTAATATGCAATCAGCAATTATATATTATTATTAAAACTTTATCTTAAAAATACCTTTACATGTTCACAGAAATACTAATAATCATTTTGCTTCTCCAGGGAGGATTCCGATACAGATGATGCCAGAGCAGTACGCAGAGGACAGAAGAGAAGATCGAGGTCTGTTACAGAGTCTGCTTCACCAAGGACAAGGAGAAGATTAGATTCAGGTTCTGCCGACGGTTCCATAGAGTATGAAGAGGAAGAAGGGTCATCTAGTAGAGATTCCTCCCCAGTAGAAAAGAAGAAGAAAAAGAAGAAGAAGAAGCACAAGAAGAAGGAAAGCAGCACTGACTCTGAAGTAAGACGAAAATAATTTTTGCTCAAGTATTATTAGGTTCATAGGGGAAGTACTAAAACCATAGGGATCATACAACACCAAGGGAAAAGGGAAGCAGTTATATTCGGTCCAAGGAAAAAGAAGGTAGTTTCAATTCTTTGGATTAAGAGAAGAGCCTTTAACCAGCATCAAGGCACCTTCCTTGAAGGGTCATCTATTTCTCTATACTACTTCCCTGTTTGGGTTCTCCTCCTCCTCTCCATGGTAATGGGCAGTTAAGTAGTGATCTGCCATCTGTTGTTTTGTTTGAGAAATTTCATGTATTGTACATATATAGAAAGTTTGCAGTAAAGTGATTTGATTACCTGTGTTCACCATTTAGCCAGTCTCTCGCATTATATTTATTCTTAGGAGTGCTAAAGCTGTGGGGGTCATACAGAGCCTTGGGGAATGAATGTGTGTGGGTGGGTGTGTGTTTGGGTGCGTGCATGCGTACTCGCTAGTTGTGGTTGCAGGGGTCAAGTCACAGCTCCTGTCTGTGTGTGTATGTCTCTTGCTCTCATGATCACTTCTTGGATGGATCCTTGCCACTCAAGATTCACTCCCTCTTAGCCTCATGGGTCCTATTTTACCTGCTCTTAATCTGAGATTGAAGAAATACTTTGTAACATTCCTATGGCTCATCTGTGACTTGAACTTCCAAAAGTGTCCTGGGTTCACATTTCTCACTTCTCAAATAGCCTATCCCTGTTAATCGTCTGAAATGTATAGAGACAGGAGTCATACATTACATCATATTGTAGTGTCCATACCTCCAACCATTCACAAGCACATCCAGTCAGTCAATACAGGAAATATACAAAATCTTGTTGATAATTCTGCCAACATTAATACAATCTTGAGATTGTATCCACACTGGCTAGATGAATGAACTTCGAGATTCTGACTTAGTAAGTAACCAATGTTTATAGTGGTGATAATTTTTCAAAGAATTTATTTATATATTGCATTGATATGTGTGTGTATGTATATATAGACTGTGCATGTATATGTATGTGTAAAAAAGAAGAGGAGGAGAGAGAGAGGGGAAGCATGTTTACACATTGCAAAAATTATACAGTGGAGTCGATGAAGAACTCTTGATTAAGGGAGTGTGACCTGCTCTTCTTATTTGCATCAAACCTAATTTCCTCCCATTACCCAGGCACTATATGACCCTAACAGGTTTAGTGCTCTTCTCCTAAATGTATTATTATTATTTTTTTTTTTTATTTTTTTTTATTAACACATCGGCCGATTCCCACCAAGGCAGGGTGGCCCGAAAAAGAAAACTTTCATCATCATTCACTCCATCACTGTCTTGCCAGAAGGGTGCTTACACTACAGTTATAAAACTGCAACATTAACACCCTCCTTTAGAGTGCCGGCACTGTACTTCCCATCTCCAGAACTCAAGTCCGGCCTGCCGGTTTCCTGAATCCCTTCATAAATGTTACTTTGCTCACACTCCAACAGCACGTCAAGTATTAAAACCATATGCCTCCATTCACTCCTATCAAATACGCTCACACATGCTTGCTGGAAGTCCAAGCCCTCGCACACAAAACTTCCTTTACCCCCTCCCTCCAACCTTTCCTAGGCCGACCCCTACCCCGCCTTCCCTCCACTACAGATTTATACACTCTCGAGTCACTCTGTCTCGTTCCATTCTCTCTACATGTCCAAACCACCTCAACAACCCCTCCTCAGCTCTCTGGACAATCGTTTTGGTAATCCCGCACCTCCTCCTAATTTCCAAACTCCGAATTCTCTGCATTATATTCACACCACACATTGACCTCAGACATGACATCTCCACTGCCTCCAGCCTTCTCCTCGTTGCAACATTCATCACCCATGCTTCACACCCATATAAGAGCGTTGGTATAACTATATCTCATACATTCCCCTCTTTACTTCCATGGACAAGGTTCTTTGTCTCCACAGACTCCAGTGCTCCACTCACCCTTTTCCCTCATCAATTCTATGATTCACCTCATCCTTCATAGACCCATCCGCCGACATGTCCACTCCCAAATATCTGAATACATTCACCTCCTCCATACTCTCTCCTCCAATCTGATATCCAATCTTTCGTCACCTATTCTTTTTGTTATCCTCATCACCTTACTCTTTCCTATATTCACTTTCAATTTTCTTCTTTTACACACCCTACCAAATTCATCCACAACCTCTGCAGCTTCTCTTCAGAATCTCCCAAAGCACAGTGTCATCAGCAAAAAGCAACTGTGACAACTCCCACTTTGTATTTGCTTCTTTATCTTTTAGCCCAACACCTCTTGCCAAGACCTCGCATTCACTTCTCTTACAACCCCATCTATAAATATATTGAACAACCACGGTGACATCACACATCCTTGTCTAAGGCCCACTTTTACTGGGAAATAGTCCCCTTCTCTCCTACACACTCTAACCTGAGCCTCACTATCCTCATAAAAACTCTTCACTGCTTTCAGTAACCTTCCTCCTATTCCATACACCTGCAACATCTGCCACATTGCCCCTCTATCTACCCTATCATACGCCTTTTCCAAATCCATAAATGCCACAAAAACATCTTTACCCTTATCCAAATACTGTTCACCTATATGTTTCACTGTAAACACTTGGTCTACACACCCCTACCTTTCCTAAAGCCCCCTTGTTCATCTGCTATCCTGCTTTCTGTTTTACTCTTAATTCTTTCAATAATAACTCTACCATACACTTTACCAGGTACACTCAACAGACTTATTCCCTATAATTTTTGCACTCTCTTTTGTCCCCTTTGCCTTTATACAAAGGAACAATACACGCTCTCTGCCAATCCCTAGGTACCTTACCCTCTTCCATACATTTATTAAATAATAGCACCAACCACTCCAAAATTATATCCCCACCTGCTTTTAACATTTCTATCTTTATCCCATCAATCCCAGCTGCCTTACCCTTTCATTCTACCCACTGCCTCACGAACTTCCCTACACCCACAACTGGCTCTTCCACACTCCTACAAGATGTTATTCCTCCTTGCCCTACACACGAAATCACAGCTTCCCTGTCTTCATCAACATTTAACAAATCCTCAAAATATTCTCTCCATTTTCCCCGATACCTCTAATCTCCATTTAATAACTCTCCTCCTATTTTTAACTGTCAAATCCATTTGTTCTCTAGGCTTCCTCAACTTATTAATCTCATTCCAAAACTTTTCTTATTTTCAACAAAATTTGCTGATAACATCTCACCCACTCTCTCATCTGCTCTCTTTTTACATTGCTTCACCACTCTTTTAACCTCTCTTTTCTCTCCATATACTCTTCCCTCCTTGCATCACTTCTACTTTGTAAAACCTCTCATATGCTAACTTTTTCCCTTACTACTCTCTTTACATCATCATTCCACCAATCGCTCCTCTTCCCTCCCGCACCCACTCGCCTGTAACCACAAACTTCTGCTGAACACTCTAACACTACATTTTTAAATCTACCCCATACATTTTCGACCCCATTGCCTACACTCTCACTAGCCCATCTATCCTCCAATAGTTGTTTATATCTTACCCTAACTGCCTCCTCTTTTAGTTTATAAACCTTCACCTCTCTTTTACTTACTGATTCTATTTTCCTTGTATCCCATCTACCTTTTACTCCCACTGTAGCTATAACTAAAAAGTGATCTGATATATCTGTAGCCCCTCTATAAACATGTACATCCTGAAGTCTACTCAACAGTCTTTTATCTACCAATACATAGTCCAACAAACTACTGTCATTACGCCCTACATCATATCTTGTATACTTATTTATCCTCTTTTTCTTAAAATATGTATTACCTATAACTAAACCCCTTTCTATACAAAGTTCAATCAAAGGGCTCCCATTATCATTTACACCTGGCACCCCAAACTTACCTACTACACCCTCTCTGCATGTTTCTCCCACTTTAGCATTTAGGTCCCCTACCACAATTACTCTCTCATTTGGTTCAAAAGTTCCTATACATTCGCTTAACATCTCCCAAAATCTCTCTCTCCTCTACACTCCTCTCTTCTCCAGGTGCATACACGCTTATTATGACCCACTTTTCGCATCCGACCCTTATTTTAATCCACATAATCCTTGAATTTACACATTTATATTCCCCCTTTTCCTTCCATAACTGATCCTTCAACATTATTGCTACCCCTTCCTTAGCTCTAACTCTCTCAGATACTCCTGACTTAATCCCATTTATTTCTCCCCACTGAAACTCGCCTACCCCCTTCAGCTTTGTTTCGCTTAGGGCCAGGACATCCAACTTCTTTTCATTCATAACATCGGCAATCATCTCTTTCTTATCATCCGCACTACATCCACGCACATTCAGACAACCCAATTTTATAAAGTTTTTCTTCTTCTCGTTTTTAGTAGATTTGTACAGGAGAAGGGGTTACTAGCCCATTGCTCCCGGCATCTTAGTCGCCTCATACGACACGCATGGCTTACGGAGGAAAGATTCTTTTCCACTTCCCCATGGACAATAGAGAAAATAAAAAAAACAAGAGCTATTAAGAAAAAGAAGAAAAACCTAGATGTGTGTATGTATATATATGCATGTGTATGCCAGTGTAGTGTGACCTAAAGTGTAAGTAGAAGTAGCTAGATATACCTGTTATCCAGCGTGTTTATACATTATATTTGCAATAAACACCTCTGGTGGGACTTAAGAGGTAAACACAATATCATTGACACACAGATTACCTGTGACTTCACATGCAAACACTTCTATAGCAATAAAGTTGAGGTACTAGTAATTGTTCACTATAATGGTCAATTTGTCAGTTGCAGAAAATAAAGCTTTCATCAGCTTTTCCAGCATTTTTGCATATGGATGTGGATGTCTTAAAATGATTGAATGGGGGGTTTGGAGTGCATATTAAAACTGTTAATTAGGAAATAAAAAAAATTGTGTTTCAGCTATCAGAAGTTGAAGAAAAGAAAAAGAAGAAAAAGGATAAGAAGAAAAAGCACAAGAAGCAAAAGAAACACAAGAAGCACAAGAAACACAGACATGAGGTAAGCTTATGTGATATGAAGCATTTAACCTCCAAATAGTTGAGTATTTCTTCATATATTTCAGTGGCTGAATTATCAAGAAAATAGCAAATTGTTAAAACTGGAAATGTAATCACATCCTGTGTAGGTGTTATGTTTAATAAAGATTACAATGAATATTGAAATTCCAGATATGAATTGAGTTGACTATGGAGGAAAAGGAGCGAATTTAATGTCCAAAAGCTATAAATGCTTCTTACCTTACTGTTAATCAAGAGAGAAAGACATCACTAGCTATGTGCTAATTACTTTATTTACTATATTAATATTTAAATAAAATGGAAGTTTACAATTGCTGTAAACTTGTTTACTTAGTTATGGTTTATTATATTGTGTGGTGTATTCGCTCTTTATTCACCTTAATAATGCTTAGTTATGATCCTTTTTAAATAAAGGAAAATTTTTCATAGTTTTACTCCTTTCATATGTAAGTAGAAATATTCTCACTGTTCAGGAGACAGAGAGTGAGTCAGGAGAGAGCATGGGAGCAGAAGAGCTTGAACGGAAGTTACGAGAGAAAGCCCTTCTGTCCATGAAGCGTCAGGAGCGATCATCTGCAGCTTCAGAGTCGGAGTAGGGACAGGTGCCATTGTGTACACCGAAGATAGAAGCATGGGTAAAAAAAAAAAAATTAAGGCACTAGTGTTAGAGTGAATGCAACGGTTGCTGTGTTGGTATCAATGGGACCTCTTAAACTGACTGGGTGATTAGTGCCACATGAAGGATACCTCTCCATGCCACATACCTCTGGACAATGTGTGTGATGTATATACAGTATTTAATTTTATTATAATTTTTTTAATTCTTACCTAAGTGGGGAAAATTCATCCTTTACATTAGGTTATGCAAATCATGTTATTAGGATAAAAACTATAATAGTACAATAATTATGGAAAGTGCTAAACTTGGAAGAACCATTTATTGAAGTGCATAGAACCAAGTAGACTGCTTTCCATCTTCACTTGTTAACCCATAATTATTGTAATAAAAAAAACACTGAAAGTTAAGGGAAATAGTGGTTCACAATTTGATATAATGACTGAATAGAGATTTGTTGACTGGTTAGGTTTTGAGAATCATTGGTACCAATGTACATGGAAGTCCAAGAACTGAGACAATGTGTGCGTCTTTTTCTTTGCCTAGTGACAAGGTACAGTATTATTATATGCTACATGAAATGTTTGTCATTAAATTATACTATGAAGAAAATTATTTTTGTCTAATGAGGTAGTCCAATCAACCAGTTTTATAGCATATTTCCCTTAAGAGTTTACTCTTATATCACGTAGGTTATTTTTTTATATCTACTGTATATATTATTCAAAGTAGCAAACACTGGTCAAAGGTAAAAGTGAACCCATATGGAGAAAATAAAGCAGAAAGTATGAGCAGTACTGTATAATTTTGTCTACAACTGAGTCCCTCAGTCTGCTGAAGAGATGAAATATTACCTTCCATTTCCTTTTCTCCATGTAAGTTTGCTTGTAAAAAAGTTATATATATACTGTATATAAATTTTGGGAGTTCACAACAGTACACTACATGGTTGTTCATTCAGCAGTTTTTCTTATAAATTGTTGCAAAAGTATGTCAATTTTTGTATCTTTACTATGCACAGTATTTGCAGTTTTTTTTTTTTTAACTGTAAATGTTTATAAGAAATGCAAAGCCGCAGTTTACCGATTGTGATTATGTAAATGAGTAAAATGCTGTTAATAAAGATTTTGTATAAAGGTATAATAGTTTTAAAATCCAGACTCAAATTAATATAACTAGGAAAAATGCAGAGGAGAACTTCACAAGTGATAAAGGAAAACATTGTGTTGAACTCTTGTACATACACTGAAGATTACCTAAGTTTCTATTAAACCTCTACGCTTCCCTTCTCCACCTCTGGATAGGAAACTGATGATGTCTGTTTATTCTGGACCATTATCAAGTTATAACAAAATAGGGAGAAAACCAAAAATGCTTGTTGATAAAAGTATAAACAAGTCAGGAAGCTACAGTGGATCCCCGGTGTTCGTCCTGCTCCAAACTCGCCATTTTATGTAATTGTATTTTTTTAAATGCTTTTGTATGTGTATTTTTGGGAGTCTAAAAGGACTAGTCTACTTTACATTATTCCTTATGGGAATAAATTCGTTTGGTAATGGCACTTGAACAGCATTCTGAAACGAAAAAATAACGAAAACCGGGGGTCCACTGTAGTTATAAAACATATAATGGCTTGTTTTCCCAGGTACTGCCCCCACCTTTGACACAAGACTTTCTCTTTGACTAATAGTCAGCAACAACTTCAACTTTATTACACCAACTTTGATTGTACTTCCCTTTAGCACTCTTCCCCACCCTACCTAACTACCTCTCATACACTTCACCCCCGCTGGTCTCTGATCAGGTTAGTTACCATTTTGTCCTAGGCACATGTCGATTAGACACTAGGCCTGTTGGATGTGTGTGTGTGTGTAACGAAACACTTCGAAATGTTTCGGCCCCGCCGGGAATTGAACCCGGGCCCTCCGTGCGTGAAGCAAGAGCGCTAGCCATCATGCCATCGGGGCGTGTATATTATATAGGTATAAGGTATTATATAGGTATAAGGTATATTATACCTTAAGCATACCCTATCCTGCAATGCTGTATGACCCTAGTGGGTTTAGCACTTAGTTATGATTAATAATACCCTACGTGCCATATGACCAGTACAAGTTCAGGGATCTTTCCCTGCCCCATGAATGTGGGTCTATAATCAGCTGTACAAAATAGCAGACATTTTTCAGTGTATTTTAATTTTTACTGTTGCAATCCCAAAAAATATCTTCTAAATATCTTCTAAAATGAAATTTGGACACAAAAAGCTGCCCATTTAACTATCCTATACAGTGCAGAATTCAGTAATTTATCCAATTTGACAAATTCCAATTTAAAAACCAACTCCAAAATAAACACTAGGCATTCTAGCTACTAAAGCAAGCCTTCCTCTGTTTATTAATTACATCCCTAGGCCTCTCCTATAACACATTTGCCTTCCATTTTGAATCCATCATCATACAAAAATACCCTATTTCTCGGCAAATAAAACGTAAGTCAAGAAATAGTCATGTTTAGGCTATCCCAGTAATTGAAGCAGACCTAGTAGAAACTTACAACAGACTAGGGGAGTGGGTAGTGAGGCCCCAACCCATCCTCAGGAAAATTGCCAACAGTGAATATTTCTTCCATTATGAGGGCTATTTCAAACCATTACTGGTATGAAACTTAAAAAATATCATTGCCAATAAAATCATGAATTATTATTATAATCAAAAGAAGCGCTAAACCACAAGGGTTATAAAATAATGAAAACCACTCTAGAACATGCCTTGAAATCACAATTTTAAATCAAACATGTACTGTGTGGGGCAGGATTTTATACTTCAGACCCACTGTACTTACCCATTCTAATGTCTAGGCTAAAATACATCACTTGCAGCCTGTTTCTAGGCACCAAGATTAATATGCCAATCTTTGTAAATGGTATTGGCTTCAATAAACTTATATCTACATGAGAAACAGTGAAAGGGTTTTAACACCTGCCATCTCCCACCAAGGTTGGGTGACCTGTAAATAGAAGAAACTCCTCCATCATCACTTATTCAGCTGTATAACCCCTGTGGTTATACAGGGAGGTACTACCATCCTGCCAGGTGACTGTGAAACAGAAACCTGAAACTGTTTTACATGATGGTAGGATTGCTGGTGTCTTTTTTCTGTCTCATAAACATGCAAGATTTCAGGTACATCTTGCTACTTCTACTTACACTTAGGTCACACTACGCAAACATGTACACGTTTATGTATACACACTCATCTGAGTTTTCTTTGATTTTATCTTAATAGTTCTTGTTCTTATTGCTTTTCCCTTTCATATCCATGGGGAAGTGGAATAAGAATCTTTCCTCCGTAAGCCATGCGTGTTGTAAAAGTCAACTAAAATGCCGGGAACAATGGGCTAGTAACCCCTTTTCCTGTATAGCTTACTAAAAAGAAGAAGAAGAAAACCGTCAAAGTGGGATGTTTGAATGTGCGTGGATGTTGTGCGAATGATAAGAAAGAGATGATTGTAGATGTTATGAATGAAAAGAAGCTGGATGTCCTGGCTTTAAGTGAGACAAAGCTGAAGGGGTAGGAGAGTTTCAGTGGGGAGAAATAAATGGGATTAGATCAGGGTTTCAAATAGAGTTAGAGCTAAAGAAGGAGTGGCAATAATGTTGAATAATCAGTTATGGCAGGTAAAGAAGGAATATAAATGTATAAATTCAAGGATTATGTGGAGTAAAATAAAGGTTGGATGTGAAAAGTGGGTTATAGTAAGTGTTTATGCACCTGGAGAAGAGAGAAGTGTAGAGGAGAGAGAGAGATTTTGGGAAATGTTGAGTGTGTGGGGAGTTTTGAACCAAGTGAGAGAGTAATTGTGGTTGGGGATCTTAATGCTAAAGTGGGTAAAAATGTTGTGGAGGGAGTAGTAGGTAAATTTGGGGTGCCAGGGTAAATGTAAATGGGGAACTATTAATTGAGCTATGTGTAGAAAGAGGTTTGGTAATAAGTAATACATATTTTATGAAAAAGAGGATAAATAAATATACAAGGTATGATATAGCACGTAAGGAAAGTAGTTTGTTGGATTATGTATTGGTGGATAAAAGGTTGATGAGTAGGCTTCAGGATGTACATGTTTATAGAGGGGCAACAGATATATCAGATCATTATTTGGTTGTAGCTACAGTTAGAGTAAAAGGTAGATGGGGCAAAAAGAAAATGGCAACAGCAAGTAAGAGAGAGGTAAAAGTGTATAAACTAAGGGAGGAGGAAGTTAGGGTGAGATATAAGCAACTATTGGCAGAAAGGTGGGCTAGTGCAAGTAGGAGTAGTGGGGGTTGAAGAGAGTTGGGATAGTTTTAAAAATGCAGTATTAGAATGTGGGGCAGAAGTTTGTGGCTATAGGAGGGTGGGTGCAGGAGGAAAGAGGAGTGAGTGGTGGAATGAAGAAGTAAAGGGTGTGATAAAAGAGAAAAAGGTAGCTTATGAGAGGTTTTTACAAAACAGAAGTGTTAATAGAAGAGCAGAGTATATGGAGAGTAAAAGAAAGGTGAAGAGAGTGGTGAGAGAGTGCAAAAGAAGAGCGGATGAAAGAATGGGAGAGGCTCTGTCAAGAAATTTTGCTGAAAACAAGAAAAATTTTGGAGTGAGATAAACAAGGTAAGAAAGCCTAGGGAACGAATGGATTTGTCAGTTAAAAACAGAGTAGGGGAGTTAGTAGATGGGGAGATGGAGGTATTGGGTAGATGGCGGGAATATTTTGAGGAACTTTTAAATGTCGATGAAAAAAGGGAGGCGGTAATTTCATGTACTGGCCAGGAGGTACAACATCGTTTAGGAGTGAAGAAGAGCAGGATGTGAGTGTGGGGAGGTGCGTGAGGCATTACGTAGAATGAAAGGGGGTAAAGCAGCTGGAATTGACGGAATCATGACAGAAATGTTAAAAGCAGGGGGGGATATAGTGCTGGAGTGGTTGGTATTTTTGTTTAATAAATGTATGAAAGAGGGGAAGGTACCTAGGGATTGGCAGAGAGCATGTATAGTTCCTTTATATAAAGGAAGGGGATAAAAGAGAGTGTAAAAATTATAGGGAATAAGTTTACTGAGTATACCAGGTAAAGTGTATGGCAGGGTTATTATTGAAAGAATTAGAGGTAAGACAGAGAGTAGGATTGCAGATGAGCAAGGAGGCTTTAGAGTGGGTAGGGGATGTGTAGATCAAGTGTTTACAGTGAAGCATATATGTGAACAGTATTTAGATAAAGGTAGAGAAGTTTTTATTGCATTTATGGATTTAGAAAAGGCATATGATAGAGTGGATAGGGGAGCAATGTGGCAAATGTTGCAAGTGTATGGAATAGGTAGTAAGTTACTGAAGGCTGTAAAGAGTTTTTATGAGGATAGTGAGGCTCAGGTTAGGGTGTGTAGGAGAGAGGAGATTACTTCCGGTAAAAGTAGGTCTTAGACAGGGATGTGTAATGTCACCATGGTTGTTTAATATATTTATAGATGGGGTTGTAAAAGAAGTAAATGCTAGGGTGTTGGGGAGAGGGGTGGGATTAAATTATGGAGAATTAAATGCAAAATGGGAGTTGACACAGTTACTTTTTGCTGATGATACTGTGCTTATGGGAGATTCTAAAGAAAAGTTGCAAAGGTTAGTGGACGAGTTTGGGAGAGTGTGTAAAGGTAGAAAGTTAAAAGTGAACATAGATAAGAGTAAGGTGATGAGGGTATCAAACGATTTAAATAAAGAAAAATTGGATATCACATTGGAGAGAGGGATTATGGAAGAAGTAAATGTTTTCAGATATTTGGGAGTTGACGTGTCAGCGGATGGGTTTATGAAGGATGAGGTTAACCATAGAATTGATGAAGGAAAAAAGGTGAGTGGTGCATTGAGGTATCTGTGGAGACAAAAACGTTATCCATGGAGGCAAAGAAGGAATGTACGAAAGTATAGTGGTACCAACACTCTTATATGGGTGTGAAGCATGGGTTGCAAATGCTGCAGCGAGGAGGAGGCTGGAGGCAGTGGAGATGTCCTGTCTAAGGGCAATGTGTGGTGTAAATATTATGCAGAAAATTCGGAATGGGGAAATTAGGAGAAGGTGTGGAGTTACTAAAAGTATTTGTCAGAGGGCTGAAGAGGGTTGTTGAGGTGGTTTGGTCATTTAGAGAGAATGGATCAAAGTAGAATGACTTGGAGCGTATAAATCTGTAGGGAAGGAAGGCGGGGTAGGGGTCGTCCTAGAAAAGATTGGAGGGAAGGGGTAAAGGAGGTTTTGTGGGCGAGGGCTTGGACTTCCAGCAAGCATGTGTGAGCGTGTTAGATAGGAGTGAATAGAGACGAATGGTTTTTGGGACATGACGATCTGTTGGAGTGTGAGCAGGGTAACATATTGTGAAGGGATTCAGGGAAACCAGTTAATTGATTTAGTTGGACTTGAGTCCTGGAAATGGGAAGTACAATGCCTGCACTTTAAAGGAGGGGTCTGAGATAGTGACAGCTGGGAGGGACTTTTCTCAGCTGTCGTATCCGAGCTCCTCTGCAAAGACAGTGATTATGTATGAGTGTGGTGAAAGTGTTGAATGATGATGAAAGTATTTTCTTTTTGGGGATTTTCTTTCTTTTTGGGTCACCCTGCCTCGGTGGGAGACGGCCGACTTGTTGAAAAAAAAAATAAATAAAATAATAATCACTTATTCAATCACTATTTTTTGCACTTTCTTTGATTATAATAATAATCACTAGTGCCAGAAGTGTGTTGATTACAATTAAGATGGCCCTCTGAACTATAATATCACCACCCTTCTTTCAGAGTGCAGGTACAGTGGTACCCCGGTTTACGATGGTCCCCAAACTCACCCTTTTATGTAAGTTTATTTTTTAAATGCTTTTGTAAGTGTAATTTTGGGGGTCTAAAAGGACTAGTCTATTTTACAACATTTCTTAAGGAGATAAATTCGTTTGGTAATGGCACTTGAACAGCATTCTGGAATGAAAAAATATCGTAAACCGGGGTACCACTGTACTGTACTTCCATATCCAACTAACCAGTTTCCTTGAATCTCTTCAATAATGTTGCCCTGCTTGCACACAAACAGCATGTAAAACCATAAAAACTACTTGCCTCCACTCGCTCTTATTTACAGCACTCGCACAAGCCTTTTGGATGCCTGGACAATGTACATCTACCTCTCCTCTAATCAATTTCAGAGTAAGACTCCTAAGGGTTTAGTGCATCCTCGTGAACATAAAAAATACTTTTAAATGTCAGTCCATTTTTTGGGGGAGCTGACAGATAAGCCCTAATCTTGCCTAAGCGAGAAAGACCAAATGTATTCCTCAGCCTCTGCCATTACTCCAAACATTGTCATTTCTTCATCAAGCATTAAACTTGTGCATAGGAGCTCTTCAATCTTGCACATTCAATTGTACTTTCAATTAGTGCTGACATCACAATTCAGATTATTCTTTGACTCAAATATCCCCATCCCTCCTTCAGAGTACAGGCACTGCCCATCCCTTGGAGAATGGGAGGCAATCAAATCTGATCTAAGGAAAGGGAATGTAGCTCCAATTCTTTGGATCAAGAACCCTTCACAGGTTTCAAGGCCCAAATTATTTGTATAGATGCAATAGAATATACACGTTGCAATGAGTAGGAGGCTTATATGCGAAAAATTCACTTAAGGACAATAAAATGTTCAACTGACCAAGTAACTTGAGAGTCCTGATGGTGGCAGCTGAGGTAAGTATATTTTGATCAAGTGACTGTGGGAGTGCTGATGGTGGCAGCTGAGGTAAGTGGACCTTGATTGATCAAGTGACTGGGAGTCCTGATGGTGACAGCTGAGGTAAGTGGACCTTGATTAATCAAGTGACTGGGAGTGCTGATGGTGGCAGCTGAGGTACGTTTCACCTTGATTGATCAAGTGACTGTGGGAGCCCTGATGGTAGCTGAGGTACGTTTCACCTTGATTGATCAAGTGACTGTGGGAGCCCTGATGGTAGCTGAGGTAAGTGGACCTTGATTGATCAAGTGACTGGGAGTGCTGATGGTGGCAGCTGAGGTAAGTGGACCTTGATTGATCAAGTGACTGTGAGAGCCCTGATGGTGGTAGCTGAGGTAAGTGGACCTTGATTGATCAAGTGACTGGGAGTGCTGATGGTGGCAGCTGAGGTAAGTGGACCTTGATTGATCAAGTGACTGTGGGAGTGCTGATGGTGGCAGCTGAGGTAAGTGGACCTTGACTGATCAAGTGACTGGGAGTGCTGATGGTGGCAGCTGAGGTAAGTGGACCTTGACTGATCAAGTGACTGTGGGAGTGCTGATGGTGGCAGCTGAGGTAAGTGGACCTTGACTGATCAAGTGACTGTGGGAGTGCTGATGGTGGCAGCTGAGGTAAGTGGACCTTGATTGATAAAGTGACTGGGAGTGCTGATGGTGGCAGCTGAGGTAAGTGGACCTTGATTGATCAAGTGACTGTGAGAGCTCTGATGGTGGTAGCTGAGGTAAGTGGACCTTGACTGTGGGAGTGCTGATGGTGGCAGCTGAGGTAAGTGGACCTTGATTGATCAAGTGACTGTGGGAGTGCTGATGGTGGCAGCTGAGGTAAGTGGACCTTGACTGATCAAGTGACTGGGAGTGCTGATGGTGGCAGCTGAGGTAAGTGGACCTTGACTGATCAAGTGACTGGGAGTGCTGATGGTGGCAGCTGAGGTAAGTGGACCTTGACTGATCAAGTGACTGTGAGAGCCCTGATGGCAGCTGAGGTAAGTGGACCTTGACTGATCAAGTGACTGTGGGAGTGCTGATGGTGGCAGCTGAGGTAAGTGGACCTTGACTGATCAAGTGACTGTGAGAGCCCTGATGGTGGCAGCTGAGGTTAGCTGGTCCTTAGCAAGCTTGTCAATTTTTGTCTTATTCAGTGTGAAATATGACTTTTCAGGAGAGGAGCTACAATGGTGTATATAAATAAGTCAAGATTAGAATGGAAGCAGAAAAGTGACAGTCAACCAGTTGTTACAATAGAAAATTGAAGTTGAAAACTAAACAGTCCTTTGGGGGTCTATTTTTGAAATTGTGGATGTAAACAAAGAAGTTTTTTCAAATAAACTCAAGCCTAACAAGTGGTATATGTGAGAATAAAACAATTTAGTAATCTTTATAATCCTGAAGATCAATAATAAAGTTGAATAAATGAACAGTGATGAATAATATAAAAAAAAAAATTGCTAGCAAATCTGGCAACTCTATTTTCAAATTATTTAGCCATGTTGTTAACCAGTAAGTCAATACAGGTAAATGACATGTATTATGAAAACTAGTAATTTTAAATAAAACTAACCCACTTTCTCCCAAATCTATGTTGTCAAGAGTAGTCTCATGCGGGAATTTCACTTAAGTAATTTTTTTTGACACTCAAATTCAAATTTTAGTCTTCATTTCTTTTTTATGTAGTACAAAAGTAATGTAGTTTACATGTAATAAAACATTGTTTGACACAAAAGCCACTGATATGCGATGCATTTTGGGCAAACTAATCCTAATGCTTTAATAGACTTGCCATAATTCCTTTGACTCCAACCAGGACATTTTAAAGGTTTTTGAAAAACATATGCAGGAAGACCCTGCTTTACAGTGCTTCATTTTACAGAATTTCGCTAATGCAGCAGTTTTCAATTATACCCATTCTTCATTTATTCAGACTTCCTACAATAAATATACTATTCACCACTCACTATAAGCAAACGGTGAAAATATTTTAAGGTATGTAAGTAATGTGTGTACAGTGGACCCCCGAGTTTCGTAAAAACTTCACTCCTGAAGTCTGCTCAAGTGCCATTACCGAACGAATTTACTCCCTTAAGGAAAAATTTCACGTAGGTTAGTCTATTTCAGACCCCCAAAAATACACTTCCACAAGAACTTACAAAATTATACTTACATAATTGCACGATTTCCGGGGTATTCGTTAACCGAGGGTCCACTGTATTGTATGTGCATTTTTCAGGCCTAGCTATTGCTCACTTAATATATGATAGTGTAAACATGTTATCAGGCTTTTATATGCTTTTTATATGTTTCACTTTACATACACCAATTTTTTTCACTTTATAGCGGTGGCCCAGAACCTAACCTGCTGTACATGCGGGGCCTGCCTGTACTTGAAATAAAAAGTAGGTGTATTTTCTTTAATGCAAACAAATAAGGGATAAAATGTACCAGTTTCTCAATTAAGGAGTAAAGGGATGCTCAAATATCGTAATTGATCCGTTGAAAGGTGAAGTTTACGAATGGCAAAACCATTTTCCCCATAAGAAATAATTTAAATCCAATTAATCCGTTCCAGACACCCAAAAGTATTAACAAAATTTTTTTTTTTACATTATAGATTTACATACAGAAAACAATGAGAAATCAAGTATAGTAAAACAATAATATCACACTTACCTTTATTGAAAACTCTTGTTGGTGCATGGAAGATGGGAGGAGGGGAGAGGATGAAGTTAAACTATTGTTTGGAAGGGTAATCCCCTTCCATAAAGACTTCAGGTAGTACTACGTACCAAGTCCTTATTCGGGGTTACTTCCCATCTTTGTTTTTTAATGCCACTAGGACCAGCTTGAGAGTCTCTGGACCCCTGTTGCTCAAAAAATTGTTCCAGAGAGCTCTGTTTCTGGTGTCTTTAAAATTTGCCTAAAATGGGACAAGACATTGTCATTGTACATGTTGCCAACACGGCTTGCAACAGCTTTGTCAGGGTGATGTTCCTCCACAAATCTTTGCATCCTACTCCACATTGCACAAATCTCCTTAATCTCTGAAGAAGGCACCTTCTTCCCTCTCTCTTCCTTCTCCTCTGAAGCAATTTCCTGAGCTGTGCTCTGTTGCTGTTGCAGTTGAAGGTCTTGCAGCTCTTCAGTGGTTAGCTCTTCATTGTGGTTCTCCACCAACTCTTCCACATCCTGGCCACTCATCCAACCCCATGGAATTCCCCAAAGCCACAAAAGATTCCACAACTGTCATAGGGTTGTCAGGGTCAGCCTCAAACCCTTCAAAATCCTTCTCTTGGACACAGTCTGGTCACAATTTTCTCCAAGCAGAGTTCATTGTCCTGGAAGTCACTCCCTGCCAAGATATATCTATAAGGCTTATGCAATGGAGGATATTGTAGTGATCTTTCCAGAATTCTCTTAGGGTCAATTCAGTGTCTGAGGTCACATCAAAGCAGCTTTGAAACATTGCTTTAGTGTAGAGTTTTTTGAAGTTTGAAATGATCTGCTGGTCCAGGGGCTGGATGAGAGGAGTGGTATTAGGGGGCAAGAACTTCACTTTGATGAAACTAAACTCCTCCACCATTTGGTCATCCAAGTCTGGAGGATGAGCAGGAGCATTGTCCATTACCAGGAGGCACTTGAGTGGCAATTTCTTTTCCAGGAGGTATTTTTTCACACTGGGGCCAAACACTTCATTGAATCAATCAAGGAAAATTTCCCCCGTGACTCATGAATTATTACTGTTTAGCCTTCCACATCACACACAAATTTGCCTTGGCGACACTGTTTTTCTTGAACACTCTGGAATTTTCAGAGTGATACACCAGTAAAGGCTTCACTTTGAAACCCCCACTACCATTACCACAGAACATGAGAGTTAGCCTGTCTATCATAGGCTTGTGTCCTGGCAGTGCCGTTTCCTCCTGCGTGATGTAGGTCCTCTTTGGCATTTTCTTCCAAAAGAGGCCTGTTTTGTCACAAAATTGTTGGGGAAGGAATCCTTCAGCCTCTACATACTCCTTGAATTCCTGCACGAATTTTTCAGCCGCACATTTGTCAGAACTTGCAGCCTCGCCCATGCCTTACCACACTGTGTATGCCACTACGCTTCTTTAATCTCTCAAACCAGCCTTTGCTAGCCTTAAATTCACTAACATCAGCACTCGTTGCAGGCATTTTCTATACGAGATCGGCATGAAACTGCCTTGCCGTTTCACAAATTATCGACTGCATAACACTATCTGCTGCTAACTGTTTTTGGTTGATCCACACCAACAACAAATTCTCAACATCTTCGAGTATTTGCGATCTCTTTTTTGTGAGCAAATTTACCCCTTTCGCAACAACAGCTTCCTTGATTTAGTTTTTCTTCGCCATGATGGAAGCGATGGTTGTATGGGGCTTCCCATACATCCTGGCAAGATGTTCCACACGCACTCCATTTTCATATTTTGCAATGATTTCTTTCTTCAATTCTATCATGTTTCTCACCTTTACCAAAGGTCTGGCACTAACAGCTTTCTTTGGGCCCATGGTGGCTTATTTAGCAGTTGCAATCACAAAAAATAATGGAATATTACGAAATGTATCGTATGAATGCGTGGGGTGATGGTCACTCGCTCAGACACAATGCCACACTGAGTAGCCTTTGTGTGCGTGTTGACACTGGGAGGCCACATGAACACGTTCTGGATGACCGACAATTGGTGAGGCAAACGACGATCCGCGAGGCAATATTTTGACGAAAAAACGTTACGATAGGCAAAATTTACGAAGAGCGAGGCTTACAATATTTGAGGGTCCACTATACATGATGAAAAAGAACAAAAAGTTCAAATTTTCAGCTTTTCAACTGAAAAACCAAAAATAAAATATTTAATAAAAACTTATTGGAATGATGAAAATACATAATACATATATATATAAACCTACAGTTGTTGATCTAGTGATAAAGCTAAAAAAGACCACTTGCAACTGGAAATAAATGGTATAAAATACCAACACAATGGAAAAAATAAACACGTAAGCAGTATATGATCCTTTATTGACAACGTTTTGCTCACACAGTGGGCTTTATCAAGTCACAAACAGATCTACCTGGGTGGAAGCTATGTGAGTATTTATAGGATGGAGAATGCTGGGTAGGTTGGATCTGAACCTGCATGTGACAATCTTCCGAGTAGGGTGATAGAGTCTAGGACCTTGGGTAGCTTAAGAAGAGATTGGACAAGTATATGAGTAGACCAGGATTCTTTGGTATTGAGTGTTTTCTTCTCTGAAGAAAACACTCAATACCGAAGAATCCTGGAATCATCACTTATCTGTATATACAAAAACTTCAATCAAAACAATGACTTCAATAACAAAGCTGAACCCCTTACCAAGAAACTTCTTCATCATTATACCACATCAGAATGGAGGAACACTGCAGAAGGTCTACTCATATACTTGTCCAATCTCTCTTTAAAGCTACCCAAGGTCCTAGACTCTATCACCTTACTCGGAAGATTGTCACATGCAGGTTCCGATCCAACCTACCCAGAATTCTCCACCTGACACCATCCTATAAATATTCACATACCTTTCACCCAGGTAGATCTGTTTGTGACTTGATAAAGCCCACTGTGTGGGCAAAACGTTGTCAATAAAAGATCACATTATACTGCTAATGTGTTTATTTTTCCACCATGTGCAACTACAGTGGACCCTCGGATTACGTACTGCTCCAAACTCGAACAATTATGTAAGTGTATTTTTGTAAGTGCTTTTTTAAGTGTATTTTTGGGGTCTAAAAGTACTAATCTAATTTACATTATTCCTTAAGGGAACAAATTCATTCGGTAACGGCACTTGAACAGAATTCTGGAACGAAATAATGACGTAATCCGGGGTCCACTGTACCTAATTAGAGACAAATTCATGATTATTTGTCACATGGATGTGCATCGTACCAAGACTGACAGCAGAGTCAGCTATCGGCTGAGGCGAATACTACACGTGCAGATGTAGCAAATTTATTGAAATTTATGTTTTTCATATTTCTGTTTTTCTTTTATATTGTTGTGATGTTTTTGTCCCCAATAAAATGACAAACTGATCAGACTTTCAGGACAGGACTTTCAAACCGGAACAATCCCGATCAAACCGGGACGTATGGTAGGCCTAATCCCATACATGTATATTCTGAAGAGTAGTCTCATGCTGGAATTTCCCGTCAGTAATTTTTTGGGTCATCACTCAAATTCAAATTTACATTTTTATTTCTTATGTGGTACAAAAATAATGGCGTTTACATGTAGTAATAAAACAATGCTAGACACAAAAGAAAGCCACTGGTATGAAATGTCTGTTGGGGAAACTAATATTAATGCTTAAAGACTACTTAAGAATTAGACATAGACTATTAAGTAGGATTTCTTATGCAGTTAATTACAATTATAAGCACAATAAGAAAGGTAGCTAATGAACAAATGGTACAATTTTAAAAGCATGAACTGATTCAGTGATGTTCAGTTAAGTAGGATTTCTCAAGCAGTTACCTCGGAGTATGCTCGGAGGGCGTTCCTGGAGTCAAAATGCCCCTGCGGCTTGGTCCATGAACAGGCCTCAAGGTGGATCAGGGCCTGATCAGCCAGGCTGTTTCTGTTGGTCACATCCAAACCAACATGTACAAACCACAGCGCAGCTGGTCAGGTACTGACTTTAGGTTCCTATCCAGCTCCCTCTTGAAGACAGCTAGAGGTCTATTGGTAATCCCCTTTATATATGCACTATAAGAAAGGTGGCAAAATTCCTTCTGCTAGAGAGTTAGGTCAGGAAAACCCTGTGTACTTTGTTGCCCTAGCACTACCCATGACACCCCACACCTCACTGTCAGCAGCACCTCACCACTCAAGCCTCGGTTGCAACATACATTAATGCAAAATAATTTATTTCATTTGGAATAAATCTGAAATAAGTTAAAACATACTGACGGCTGTTAATTGTTCAACAAAAATGTTATCCAAGTACCTCATCTGTGTCATACATAAAGATGAATGATTACTAACTACTAATTATCTAACCTTTTGGATCTTCTTCACAGTTTTGTAGACTAATACGAGTACAGTACTGTACTTTAATCCCCCACTGTATCCATGAGTGATACTTTCTAAAGAAACTATTAGATAGTTTATTTATGGATAGTGAATTTCCACTTACTGGTACATTATTGCTTTGTGCAAGGCAAGGAAATAGATACTAGAGTCATGGACAGCATTCAGCTTGTGGGTCATGAGTAATCCAATATACTGTGTAACAAAACTCACTGACATTCAGTGTAGTTATGGCATCATTTTTTAGGATATATTACACCTTAAATACTTTAACTAAACAAGAAACTCTTCTATGCTAGTATTTTAATAGAGCATTTGATAACCAATGTCTGGTAAAATACTGGCTGTATGATATTCTTTGAGATACACAAGAGAGTTGGTGAAAATACATCTAATAATCAGATACAGTCAAAGAAAAAAAAACATAACCCTTGTTCACCTGTAAAAAATAAGAAGTTTTTGTCTCACATATATGACTTCTTAGGTGACATCCAAGATGAAGGATGCACACCAGACATCACTGTGTATTCTACATACAGTGGTACCTCGGTTAACGATATTTTTTTGTTCCAGAATGCTGTTCAAGTGCCATTACCAAACGAATTTATCCCCATAAGGAATGATGTAAAATAGACTAGTCCTTTTAGACCCCCAAAAACACACTTACAAAATCATTTAAAAAAATAAACTTACATAAAAGGGCGAGTTTGGGGACCATCGTTAACCGAGGTACCACTGTACAAGACATTACGGTAGTACTAAGAGCTATCAGAAAATATAGAATAACCAATATATTATCTAATTTTCATAGAGGGACTTTAATCCCACCAATCCTTACAATGAAGCCCATGATGAACATTTGAACCTTGATCTCCATAGGGTTGTCTGTCTCATGGAACCCTGGAACACCAACCTGCTGCAACGTTGATTGTTGTTCTGTCACCTGTTGAGACACCTCCATATAGTATTGCATTTATTAAGTATAATTCAGATCATTGTCTTGAGAACTGATGTAGTTATTTTTTATTTTATTAACACATCGGCCGATTCCTACCAAGGCAGGGTGGCCCGAAAAAGAAAAACTTTCGTCATCATTCACTCCATCACTGTCTTGCCAGAGGGGTGCTTTACACTACAGTTATAAAACTGCAACATTAACACCCCTCCTTCAGAGTGCAGACACTGTACTTCCCATCTCCAGGACTCAAGTCTGGCCTGCCGGTTTCCCTGAATCCCTTCATAAATGTTACTTCGCTCACACTCCAACAGCACGTCAAGTATTAAAAACCATTTGTCTCCATTCACTCCTATCAAATACGCACACGCATGCTTGCTGGAAATCCAAGCCCTCGCACACAAAACCTCTTTACCCTCCCTCCAACCTTTCCTAGGCCGACCCCTACCCCGCCTTCCCTCCACTACAGATTTATACACTCTCGAGGTCATTCTGTTTTGTTCCATTCTCTCTACATGACCGAACCACCTCAACAACCCCTCCTCAGCCCTCTGGATAATAGTTTTGGTAATCCCGCACCTCCTCCTGATGTAGTTGTCTTTACAAACTTATTATAATAAGCATGGGAAAGCCCTAAATCCATAAGGGTCAAGGAGTGCCTAGGAAATGGGAGGTAGTCTGGTTTGATGAGAGCAGGGTATCTATGTTTCTACAGGCAAGAGATCTTTCCCACCATTAAGATACTCCCTTTAAGAAGTGCCTTTATAAAAGCTTCCTTTGAAATGATTACATGTAGGGTAGTGTTTCACACTGGTCTTAAAGAAATTTTGGTTTTCATTGATACTGATTTTTTTTAGCAATCCTAAATATGGTATATAAAAGGTTAAATACAGAGTAAGGATGTGTAAATTTTTTATTTATTACAAGAATAAATTGAAACATTTTACTGATCAGGAACAACTACAATGAAATCATAGTTATTTTCTTAAGTACCTGTACTTATCTATATGTACTCATCTACATGTGGTTGCAGGGGTTGAGCCTTAGCTCCTGGCCCCACCTCTCATCTTAACACTTGCAAGATTCACTTCTAGCTTCATGGCCCTATTTTACTTACTCTTATAACTATGAAATCTGCCTTCATCACTTCTTCAAAGGGATCATTCCACTTCCCAACCACCCTGAGACTAATGAAATACTTCTTGACATCCATTTGATTTGTCAGTGTCTTTAACTTCCAGCTGTGTCCTTGAGTACCTGCTTTACCCCTCTCAAACAGCCTATCCCTGCCTGCCCTATCAATTTTGTATGTTGTTATCATGTCTCCCCTTGTCCTTATGTCCTCCAGGGTCGTTAAATTTAATTTCTTTAGCCTTTCCTCATAACTCATTTGCCTTAGCTATGGAATGAGTTTCATTGCATACTTCTGCACTTTCTCCAGTTTCTTAACGTGCTTCCTCATGTGTGGGTTCCATACTGGTGCCGTGTACTCAAAGATGGTTCTGAATTTTCATTTAGAGAACACAATAAAGTAAATGCAGTTTTCAAATTAATTGTGTTCTCATGTCTTAATTATTGCTTAACATTCACAATGCCTTTTAAAGAGTTATCAGATTGGGAAAATGTTGAGAGGTCATTTACTTCTCACACAAAATCAATAAAACATTTAACTGGGAATACCTCAAAGTACTTGGAATGCACTTTCTGGAATGGACGAGAGAGAGATCTGATAATATATAGTACAGTGGACCCTCGCTATTCGAACATTCTTCATTCCAGAATGCTGTTCAAGTGCTGTTACCAAATGAATTTATTCTCATAAGGAATGATGTAAATTAGATTAGTCCATTTCAGACCCCCAAAATACACTTATAAAAGCACTTACAATAATAAACTTACATAAAAGAGCGAGTTTGAATAGCGAGGTCCACTGTATATGGAAATACTTGAGGATCAAGTCCCTAATGTACACACCACCATAACAACTGGCTGAAGTGGGTGATACGGGACAAAGAATAGAATAAATCAAGTGAAAATCAAGAGTGATATGGGTACAATTAGAAAACAGTGTCTATATCTGTGACCCAAGACTCTTCAGTCTTCTACTAGCAGATATTGCCTGAACAAATATGGAAGTTTTCTAAAGGAAATGGCCACTACATGCTCAAAATGCCTGATCAGACAGGTTATAATGGTTATGTAATAATATTGGTAGAATTACCGACAATATCTTAAGTAAAAGGACACAAATGCAACTAATGTGACATTTTATTGTGGCAACGTTTCGCTCTACAGGAGCTTGAAAAAGCTCCTGGAGAGCGAAACGTTGCCACAATAAAATGTCACATTAGTTGCATTTGTGTCCTTTTACTTAATATAATGGTTATGTAGACTTGCAAGCAGCTTACAGCAACAGCCCAATTAACTAGGAAGTCTGCCATCACAGAGGACTGCAAAGGTAAAAATCCTCGAAACTGGTCAGAGACAGAGATACAAAACTACGCTCAAGATGCCCTGTCTTCTTTTTCATCATAATATTCACAATATATTCTGCAATCCACTAAACATTCAGTTTTCATAATATTGTGTGTCGAATTCACAAATGAAGATACTGCATCTAGTTTCAGTGACAATCCACACTGGAAATCATGGAGAAAATTAAAAAGTACTTTTTATTATAAAGTAAAAAGCAATTTTTGAAACCTTCCAAGTATTTTTTTTTTCATTCCCTTGCCATAATTTTCACAAGGTTGTCACACCATTCTTATCAACCCTCTTGAGCAAGGAAAGGAAGAGGAGGGAGAGGAAGAGAAAGGATAAGAAGAAAAGGAGGGATAAGAGGACCATCATATTAATTTCCATTTGTTTAAATAACATAAGTGCTATAATAATTATAAATAGTAAAAAATATTTTACATTGCTAAATACTGAAAGTCCCATGCTATATAAGTAGTACTACCTTTTGATCTAGCACTTGCTGTATGCGCACATGGATATCAGCCACTTCTTGGGCCTGGCGAGCATCTAGCTGTGATAACTGTTCTTTGTGGAGGCGAGGCAGACGAGAGGCAACATGAGCTTTACCTTGACGCTCTGCAGCCAGAAGCTCCTCATGTTGAGACTTAAGTAATGCTTCACGTTCACCTAGAATGTACGTAACCCAGTCTGTTAGTGGTTCGGGAAGCATATGTAACCAAGTCTGTTAGTAGTTCTAGGAATTATCATACCCACGGCTCAGTCTCAGACAGGTCTCCAAGGTTCGAAAGGAATTACTATAGGAATAAGAACTCTTAAGAACACATATGAAAGTAAAGTGTATACCGAATGTAAAGTAGAGGCTTGTAAGATTTAGCAGTTATCTTATGTGTTCATGAGACAGAAAGAAAAGATCAACAATCCTATCAGTGCAAAATAATTTAACAGGTTTCTGTTTCACACTCATATGACAGAAGGATAGTACCTCCCTAAATAGTTGCAGTCTGCCTGCCAACCTACTGCCCAGTGATAAATAATACCGGAATTTTTTTTTTTAACAAACCAGCCTGTTCTCACTGAGGTAGGGTGATCCAGAAACATGAAAACACATTCACCATCATTCATTCAATCACTGTCTTGCCAGAAGCATGTTGTCATCTCAATTCAGATAGCCCTCCAAACTGAAATATTCCCACCCCTTCAGAGTGCAGGCATTGTGTTTACCACCTCCAGGAGTCTAAGTCCAGCTAACCAGTTTCCCTAAGTCCCTTCATAAATGTTATATTGCTCACACTCCAACAGTATTTCAAGTCGGAAAAATCATAACTAAGCACTAGACCCACAAGGGTCATACAGCATTGCATCCAGCAATACTACATAGAATAACCCCCTATCCCTCCTTACCTCCACCCCAGATTATATACTCTTATAGTCTTCCTATTTCACTCCATTTGCTCTAAATATCCAAAATGCCTCAACAACCTCTCTCAGCCCACTCAATTATACTTTGGCAACTCTACACCTAATTTTGAATCTCCAAATTATCTACATAACACTCACACCACATATTACCCTCAAACTTGACACCTCCAAAGCCTCAGTCTCCTTGCTGGAACATTAAAACCCATGCTTCACACCCACATGACAGTGTTGGTACCACAATACACTGGTACATTCCACAATACACTGGTACATTTTTTTTTTTTTTGGGGGGGGGCCTCCATGGATAAAGTTCTGAAAGAAATGTATGGCAATTAGTATATATAATACATTTTTTTTTTCAACATGCTGGCAGTCTTCCACAGAGGCAGGGTGACCCAAAAATAAAAAAAAACACTTTCATCATAATTCATACATAATCACCGTCTTTGCAGAGATACTCAGATATGACTGTTCAGATGTCACTCCAAAAAGCAAATACATATCCCAAACCCCTCCTTTAAAGTGCAGGCATTTTACTTCCCGCCTCCAGGACTCAAGTCCGTCTACCAATTCCCATGCAGGTGGTCAAATGCTTCTCTCTATCTAGGCCTCTCCAGTCTATGATTATTCCAGGTTGTTTCTCTTGACTTAAATATTTGGAGGGACTCTCCTCTGGGGCTGGATGGAGCAACACCTCCCAGTTGATTGGTTGATTTCTGAGCCCTGTCATTGGTAGGTAATAATCCATGTTTACTAAAAGTGGCTGTGTTTATGAATATGCATACTGACTTACTTGCTCTTGCATGTCCTACTTCTAGATATGCATGCGATGGCAGGGTATTCTGACTTCACATGACATCATCACTACTGATTTAATGTGCTCAGTGAAGGCTTTGCTTGGAGTAGTGTATGAATATGTCATTATATTAATGGTATACAATACCAACTAATTAACAAGTAAGACACATATGCAGCAATTTGGTATCTTTACTAATGAGACATTCTGCAGGCTCAGCTGGCTTCATCAGTCAAAATACAGAGACATCAGAAGTTGTGTAGATAGATATGAGGTGATCACCCCCTCAGCTTGGAGAAGTAAATTTGAGGTGGTCAGTCCCTCAATCTTGGTGTGTGTTCATCTCCATCACGAAAAGTATTGATTACCACTGAATTTAGTAACAATTTGTGTTATATGTGTCCTACTGTAACCCTAGTTCAAACCATGAAAAATTTTAATAAAAGAGCACTGGCACATCTACATTACGCACCTTTGTGTTTATTAATCATTTGAGAACGTTGTTGGTGTAAGCTCTTCTCTGTCATGTGCTGAAGCTCTGCTAGCTCTTGCACAATTTCAAACACAGTATTATTAAGCAGCACATGGGCCAGAGAAGAAAGGAGATCATATGGGAGTCGTTGCTGGAATTTTCTGGAAATATTAAATTGTATTAATTTTGGTAAATATCTCACCCTGACAAACATGAAACATTTTCTTACAACAAAACTAGACAGATTATATATACTGTAATATATATGTAGTATGCACTATTTTAAGAAACATTGAATAGATTGTTAGTTTTAGTACAACTGCAATATTTATTCAAATATTTGTCAATGGGACCCTGGGAGTAGCAGTTTTTTTCATGAATACCATCAAGAATGCTATTCGGCATTTCTTTGGAAAGTGAAAATAAGACACACCACCAAAATTTCTACTGTTTTCATATTTGAAGAGCACATTCCAAAATGGTTTTGAAAATAATCTCTTGGGTATATATTATTGGACATAATAAGGAATAAATTATCAATGAACTAGACCAGGACCTGAAATAAAAAATGACTGGATTTTTTTAAATCAGACTGAGTGTCTGTGGTTCAATCCCTGGCCAGGTGGAAATGTTGGGCATGTTTCCTTACACCTGCTGTCCCTGTTCACCTAGCAGTCAGTGGTACCTGGGTCTTAGTTGACTGGTGTGGGTGGCATCCTGGGGGGGAAGATTGAAGGACCACAATGGAAATAAGACAGACAGTCCTGATGACACACTGACTTTTTGGGTTATCCTGGGCAGCTAACCCTCCCAGGGTTAAAAATCCAAAATAAATCACTGTCTGACTTTTTAGGGTTATCCTAAGTTCTCTGCACATATGCTGTTATGTATGATAATCAATGTAACTGTATTTATGTATACCTGAATAAACTTACTTAACAAATCTATGTTATACTGACTCGAAGTCTGAATCTTTGGTACATCATTAGGTCCTGAATGATTTACCAACAATATTTGCCTATAACATGTGATTACTGTCAGTAAAATCATGTAGATTTCCTGAATACTCCTAAATTACATCACTTAATTCGAGACTTACGGTGGAATATCTCGAGCCAGAGTCTGCAGCTTCTCAAGCATCTTATATAGTCTTTCTTGTGTGTCTGAGGAATTATCTCCTACACTATGCATTATATGTTCGTTTATCAACTTCACGAAGTTGATAATGTTTTTTTATTTATACTACTGACAGATACTTTTTGTTATTGTTGTTGGTTTATAGGGCCAACACAAATGACGCCGTACTGAACTCTGCTGCTCGGGCTGCAGCAATAAATAACTTTTAATTAACAATACCCAATATCAGGGCTTCCCATACTTCCCGTTTTGACCGGGATTGTCCCGGTTTGAACGTTCTGTACTGAATTACAGGTCAGTTTGTCATTTTGTCAGGACAGAAATATCGCAACAAATAAAATTAAAGAAAAACAAATTTCATGGTCTCAGGAGAGAGGTGACTGAATATGCATTAAAAGGGCTACTAATGTACTGCAAAATAAGCATTGATTTAAGCAGCGAGTTTTATGAGAAAATAAAAAAAATAGCAAACCATTACTAAGGAAGGTCATGGACCAGGCCGAGGGGGCATTGACCCCCCGAAACACCCTCCAGGTAAGGTTTATTCTAGTGAAAAATACTACTGGTTCTCCAGAGTGATTCCATACTTTATGCGTTTTGTTCTTTTTCATTTTGTAGTCCTTAATTGAGAAATTGATACATTTTAGGCCTTATTTGTTTGCATTAACGAAAATATACCTACTTTATATTTCATGTATATGTTTTTTTTCAACACCTTAAAAATGTCTCGGTTTGAGTCAAAGAAATTATGGTAAGTTTAGGAATATCTATGAATGATTTTATGAGCAGTAGTGAGGCATTACTTATTATTATTATTATTATTATTATTATTATTATTATTATTATTATTATTATTATTATTATTATTATTATTATTATTATTATCGTTGTTTGTTATTACTATTAAAGTTTTTTCTGTGAATGCATGCGTCAAGTCATCACGTTTTTTTTCGGTAATGTTTTCTTGACCTTTTAACTCCTTTAGCCTCGCACTCGTCAGTTGTGTCATGCATTTACTGAAAAATAATTCTAAGATTCATCAACTGTATCAGCAATGTCGCTTGGTGCACTGTGCAAACTTAGACTACGTCTGCAGATTGGTTCAAGTATATCACTCAAGATACATCTCAGAATGTTGTTTCCAAATGACTGAGACATGTGAGTAAACACTAGGATATATCTGATTGATAATACACGTGTGTAGCACTTGAATATATTTACTAATAGGCTTCATCAACCAGTGGCTTTTTTTTCGATCCATTGCAGAGGATAAATACCGACTATAGTGGAAGAAGTGGAGAAATATTAGGATATTTATTGAGCTGGTTTCCTTGGGTGGCTGTCAGGAAAAAAAGCAGCAACGGTCACGGCAGCAGTGACCATTGTAGCAGCAAGCACAGAAACAGTGACAATTGTAGCAGCAAGCACAGCAGCAGTGACCATTGTAGATTCTGAACATTGAAATGGTTAATCTCCTGTATGTATTCGCATATGTGACACAAGATGGCCTTTTTTATTATAACATTTCAGACATTCTGAACACTGAAATGGTTTATCTCCTGTATGTATTCGTATATGTGTCAGCAAGCACAGCAGCAGTGACAATTGTAGCAGCAAGCAGAGCAGCAGTGATCATTGTAGCAGCGAACACAGCAGCAGAGAATATTGTAGCAGCAAGTATCATTGTAGCTGTAGGCACAGCAGCAGTGACCATTGTAGCAACAAACACAGCAGCAGTGACAATTGTAGCAGCAAGCACAACAGCAGTGATCATTGTAGCAGCGAACACAGCAGCAGAGAATATTGTAGCAGCAAGCACAGCAGTAGGTATCATTGTAGCTGCAGGCACAGCAGCAGTGACCATTGTAGCAGCAAGCACAGCAGCAGTGACCATTGTAGCAGCAAGCACAACAACAGTGACCATTGTAGCAGCAAGCACAACAGCAGAGATCATTGTAGCAAGCACAGCAGCAAAGATCATTGTAGCAAGTACAGCAGCAAAGATCACTGTAGCAAGTACGGCAGCAGAGATCATTGTAGCAGCAAGCACAGCAGCAGTGACCATTGTAGCAGCAAGCACAGCAGCAGAGACCATTGTAGCAGCAAGCACAACAGCAGAGACCATTGTAGCAGCAAGCACAACAGCAGAGACCATTGTAGCAGCAAGCACAGCAGCAGTGACCATTGTAGCAGCAAGCACAGCAGCAGTGACCATTGTAGCAGCAAGCACAACAGCAGAGACCATTGTAGCAGCAAGCACAGCAGCAGAGATCATTGTAGCAGCAAGCACAGCAGCAGTGATCATTGTAGCAGCAAGCACAGCAGCAGAGATCATTGTAGCAGCAAGCACAGCAGCAGTGACCATTGTAGCAGCAAGCACAGCAGCAGTGACCATTGTAGCAGCAAGCACAACAGCAGAGATCATTGTAGCAGCAAGCACAGCAGCAGAGATCATTGTAGCAGCAAGCACAGCAGCAGTGATCATTGTAGCAGCAAGCACAGCAGCAGAGATCATTGTAGCAGCAAGCACAGCAGCAGTGATCATTGTAGCAGCAAGCACAGCAGCAGAGATCATTGTAGCAGCAAGCACAACAGCAGAGATCATTGTAGCAGCAAGCACAGCAGCAGTGATCATTGTAGCAGCAAGCACAGCAGCAGAGATCATTGTAGCAGCAAGCACAGCAGCAGAGATCATTGTAGCAGCAAGCACAGCAGCAGAGATCATTGTAGCAGCAAGCACAGCAGCAGTGATCATTGTAGCAGCAAGCACAGATCACAGATCACAACAGTCCAGCACTGGTCAGTTTTTAGCCTCGTGGACAAGTTTCAACTTTTACAATGGTTTCACAAATTATACAGAAGGCATCCTAAGAAAACCTAATAAAATCAAGCAATAATATTTATTTCCAGTAATTGACCAAAATTTCGATACAAACGAGGAATAAATGAGACTTAAACCAGGAAAGATAATTAAGGAAAGAGTTAGAGGAAGTAACGAGGAAAAATATACAGGCTCTCGTGAGGTGTTGATGCCAGGTAAAGAACATCTCAAAGCTCCACAAACACCACTTTAAAACTCATATTTCAATACCAGGAAATACAGTTATTGTTGCTGAGTATATGTTTAATTTAAATGAGTGAGTACTAAGTGATCAAGGACAGAGATAAAAAAAATAATAATAATTATCATAAGGAAAACTGTTTAAATTTGCAGAGGGACGAGTGGAAAGTAAGGACCGGAAAACGTAAGCGAAGAAGAAAAGTATTTACCAAGAAACAATGAAGATTTCGACTATGACGAAAATGCGTTGTCGTATTTTCCAGATAATATTTGTAATGGTGATGTGGGCCTTATACTCCAGCCAGGTATGGTATAAGAACGAAGACCTGTGTAAGACTAGGTTTGATAAAGCTCATGGAGCAGGGAGAGAAAGGACCTAGTAGCAATCAGTGAGGAGGCGGGGCCAGGAGCTATGAATCGACCCCTGCAACCACAAATAGGTGAGTACAAATAGGTGAGTACACACACACACACACACACACACACACAAAATACTGCGGGAATTGACAAGGTAGATAGTGACAGGTTGTTTCAGAGAGGAACACAGAAACAAGGGGACACAACTGGAAGCTGAAGACTCAGATGAGTCAAAGGGATGTCAGGAAACATTTCTTCAGCCACAGAGTAGTCAGGAAGTGGAATGGACTAGAGAAGATATAGTGGAGGCAGGAACCATACATAGTTTTAAGACAAGGTATGATAAAGCTCATGGAGCAGGGAGAGCAAAGACCCAGTAGCAGACAGCGAAGAGGCGGGGCCAGGAGCTGAGTATCGACCCCTGCAACCACAATTAGGTGAGTACACACACACACACACACACACACACACACACACACACACACACACACACACACACATACTACACACACAAATATATATATATATATATATATATATATATATATATATATTGTGTGTGTGTGTGTGTGTGTGTGTGTGTGTGTGTGTGTTGTGTGTGTACTCACCTAATTGTGGTTGCAGGGTCGAGACTCAGCTCCTGGCCCTGCTCTTCGCTGTCCGCTACTGGGTCTGCTCCCTGCTCCATGAGCTTTATCATACCTCGTCTTAAAACATGTATGGTTCCTGCCTCCACTATATCTTCTCTAGACTATTCCACTTCCTGACTACTCTGTGGCTGAAGAAATGCTTCCTAACATCCCTTTGACTCATCTGAGTCTTCAGCTTCCAGTGTGTCCCTGTTTCTGTGTTCCCTCTCTGAACATCCTGTCACTGTCTACCTTGTCGATTCCCGCAGTATTTGGTATGTCGTTATCATGTCTCCTCTGACCCTTCTTTCCTCCAGTGTTGTTAGTCCTATTTCCCTCAACCTTTCTTCATAGGACAGACCCCTGAGTTGTGGAACTAGCCTTGCCGCAAACCTTTGCACTTTCTCTAGTTTCTTTACGTGCTTGACCAGGTGTGGGTTCCAGACTGGTGCTGCATATTATAGTATGGGCCTGACGTACACGGTGTACAGTGTCTTGAACGATTCCTTGTTTAGGTAACGGAACGCTAATCTTAGGTTTGCCAGTCGCCCATATGCTGCCGCAGTTATCTGGTTGATGTGTGTCTCCGGAGACGTGCTTGGCGTTATACTCACCCCAAGGTCTTTCTCCTTTGCCGAGGTTTGTAGCCTTTGTCCACCTAGCCTGTACTCTGTCAGTGGTCTTCTTTGCCCTTCTCCGATCTTCATGACTTTGCATTTGGTGGGATTGAATTCGAGAAGCCAGTTGCTAGACCAGGTGTGTGTGTGTGTGTGTGTGTGTGT
The DNA here is from genome assembly GCA_009830355.1 of Cherax destructor. Lineage (NCBI taxonomy): Eukaryota > Metazoa > Arthropoda > Malacostraca > Decapoda > Parastacidae > Cherax > Cherax destructor. Next base: position 21,939 of record WNWK01006047.1, on the reverse strand, counting down.
GTGTGTGTGTGTGTGTGTGTGTGTGTGTGTGTGTGTGTGTGTGTGTGTGTGTTAGTTACCATTTTGTCCTAGACACATGTCGATTAGACACTAGGCCTGTTGTATGTATGTGTGTGTGTGTATGTGTGTGTGTGTGTGTGTGTGTGTGTGTGTGTGCGTAACGAAACACTTCGAAATGTTTCGGCCCCGCCGGGAATTGAACCCGGGCCCTCCGTGCGTGAAGCAAGAGCGCTAGTAGCCACCATATCATCGGGGTGTGTGTGTGTGTGTGTACTCACCTAATTGTGGTTGCAGGGGTCGAGACTCAGCTCCTGGCCCCGCCTCTTCGCTGCCCGCTACTGGGTCTCTGCTCTCCCTGCTCCATGAGCTTTATCATACCTTGTCTTAAAACTATGGTTCCCGCCTCCTCTATATCGTTCGCTAGACTATTCCACTTCCTAACTACTCTATGGCTGAAGAAGTGCTTCCTAACATCCCTTTGACTCATCTGAGTCTTCAGCTTCCAGTTGTGTCCCCTTGTTTCTGTGTTCCCTCTCTGGAACATCCTGTCACTATCTACCTTGTCGATTCCCTGCAGTATTTTGTATGTCGTTATCATGTCTCCTCTAACCCTTCTGTCCTCCAGTGTTGTTAGTCCTATTTCCCTCAACCTTTCTTCATATGGCATTCCCCTGAGCTGTGGAACTAGCCTTGTCGCAAACCTTTGCACTTTCTCTAATTTCTTGACGTGCTTGACCAGGTGTGGGTTCCAGACTGGTGCTGCATACTCTAGTATAGGCCTGACGTACACGGTGTACAGTGTCTTGAACGATTCCTTGTTAAGGTAACGGAACGTTAATCTTAGGTTTGCCAGTCGCCCATATGCTGCCGCGGTTATCTGGTTGATGTGTGTTTCCGGAGACATGCTTGGCGTTATACTCACCCCAAGGCCTTTCTCCTTTGATGAGGTTTGTAGCCTTTGTCCACCTAGCCTGTACTCTGTCAGCGGTCTTCTTTGCTCTTCTCCGATCCTCATGACTTTGCATTTGGTGGGGTTAAATTCGAGAAGCCAGTTGCTAGACCAGGTGTGAAGCTTGTCCAGGTCTCTTTGAAGTCCTGCTTGGTCTTCATCCGATGTGATTTTCCTCATTAATTTCACATCATCTGCGAACAGAGACATGTCTGAGTCTATCCCGTCCGTCATGTCATTCACATATACCAAGAATAGCACTGGTCCTAGGACTGACCCCTGTGGTACACCGCTCGTCACCGGCGCCCACTGTGATACCTCATCACGCACCATTGTTGCCTCCCTGTGAGGTACTCCCTGATCCATTCCAGTGCCCTTCCTGTTATACATGCTTGGTCTTCCAACTTCTTTACTAATCTCGTGTGTGTGTGTGTGTGTGTATTCGGCAAGGGTGTTCTGCCGAATTAGAATGAAAATTTGTTTTTTCCATAAATAAATAAATAAATAAATATATATATATATATATATATATATATATATATATATATATATATATATATATATATATATATATATATATAATATTATAATATATATACTTCTCATCAACAGAATATTATTATGGAGCTGTGGTCGCAAAAGGAACAAGATGTAGTTCAAGCCCGGCTTCTTGGACCGGTGGCTGCTGACGACCCTGGTGTCATCTCCATATTACGTAATCATTTCCTGACCCCACCATCCACCAGGCCTTACAATCTATCCACCGATCCTCTCTACATCAAAGCCAGGTATTACGGCAGCTGGGGAAATATCCACAAGCAAATTAAAAAGCTGTTTGGCTCCCAAAGGGGAGGATTTTTCATCGAAGCTGGAGCGCTAGACGGAGAGATACTTTCCAACACCCTCTGGCTGGAACAACATCTAGGATGGACTGGGCTCCTGGTGGAGCCGAGTCCGGAGAACTATCAAATGCTGGCTGCAAAACAACGTAAATCCTGGACTTCACATACCTGTTTATCTCTTAAGGCATATCCTAAAAAGGAAGTGATAGTGTCACTCTCCCGGCGGAAAATGCCAGAGAATGATTTCTCTAGAGTTCTGTTTCAGCACCAAGGGTCGTCTTTCATCCTAGGAGTCACGCTCGACTCTCGTATATACGAGGGCCTACAGGAGCTTTCCGAGAGGTCCTATTCTGTCATCCAATGCTTTCCTCTGTTTTCCTATCTCCTAGCCCTAAACGTGTCTGTAGTCGACCTCCTGTCCTTAGATATCCAAGGATCCGAGAAGAGTGTTCTTAAATACATTCCCTGGGAGGCCTTGACCATCCGTGTGATAGTAATCGAAGTAGTTAACCATGAGACGTATGACCAAGAGTTCGTGAATTACATGAAGAGTATTAATTACACACTAATCAATTTCAAGGGAGAAGATTATACATTTGTTAGAGATGACGATCCAGCTTTAAAAAATATTGATGCCATCAGTATTTATTTATGAGGAATTATTGCTATGTGGTATGAAGCTTGGTAATAGATACCGACAAATTGGTTTAGAAAGACACGTGAGACCTTGATCACTTCTAACAAACAGAGGTTAAAAAGACAGTATACATGGCCTTCTTCAGGTCACCATGTGTAACTCAACCCCCACTCTCCGCCTATATTATATATATATATATATATATATATATATATATATATATATATATATATATATATATATATATATATATATATATATATATATATATATATATAATAATATTATAATAATAATATTATAATATTATTATTTAATAAATGTATGGAAGAGGGTAAGGTACCTAGGGATTGGCAGAGAGCGTGTATTGTTCCTTTGTATAAAGGCAAAGGGGACAAAAGAGAGTGCAAAAATTATAGGGGAATAAGTCTGTTGAGTGTACCTGGTAAAGTGTATGGTAGAGTTATTATTGAAAGAATTAAGAGTAAAACAGAAAGCAGGATAGCAGATGAACAAGGGGCTTTAGGAAAGGTAGGGGGTGTGTAGACCAAGTGTTTACAGTGAAACATATAGGTGAACAGTATTTGGATAAGGGTAAAGATGTTTTTGTGGCATTTATGGATTTGGAAAAGGCGTATGATAGGGTAGATAGGGGGCAATGTGGCAGATGTTGCAGGTGTATGGAATAGGAGGAAGGTTACTGAAAGCAGTGAAGAGTTTTTATGAGGATAGTGAGGCTCAGGTTAGAGTGTGTAGGAGGGAAGGGGACTATTTCCCAGTAAAAGTGGGCCTTAGACAAGGATGTGTGATGTCACCGTGGTTGTTCAATATATTTATAGATGGGGTTGTAAGAGAAGTGAATGCGAGGGTCTTGGCAAGAGGTGTTGGGCTAAAAGATAAAGAAGCAAATACAAAGTGGGAGTTGTCACAGTTGCTTTTTGCTGATGACACTGTGCTTTTGGGAGATTCTGAAGAGAAGCTGCAGAGGTTGGTGGATGAATTTGGTAGGGTGTGTAAAAGAAGAAAATTGAAAGTGAATATAGGAAAGAGTAAGGTGATGAGGATAACAAAAAGAATAGGTGACGAAAGATTGGATATCAGATTGGAGGAGAGAGTATGGAGGAGGTGAATGTATTCAGATATTTGGGAGTGGACATGTCGGCGGATGGGTCTATGAAGGATGAGGTGAATCATAGAATTGATGAGGGGAAAAGGGTGAGTGGAGCACTTCGGAGTCTGTGGAGACAAAGAACCTTGTCCATGGAAGTAAAGAGGGGAATGTATGAGAGTATAGTTATACCAACGCTCTTATATGGGTGTGAAGCATGGGTGATGAATGTTGCAACGAGGAGAAGGCTGGAGGCAGTGGAGATGTCATGTCTGAGGTCAATGTGTGGTGTGAATATAATGCAGAGAATTCGGAGTTTGGAAATTAGGAGGAGGTGCGGGATTACCAAAACGATTGTCCAGAGAGCTGAGGAGGGTTTGTTGAGGTGGTTTGGACATGTAGAGAGAATGGAACGAGACAGAGTGACTTCGAGAGTGTATAAATCTGTAGTGGAGGGAAGGCGGGGTAGGGGTCGGCCTAGGAAAGGTTGGAGGGAGGGGGTAAAGGAAGTTTTGTGTGCGAGGGGCTTGGACTTCCAGCAAGCATGTGTGAGCGTATTTGATAGGAGTGAATGGAGGCATATGGTTTTTAATACTTGACGTGCTGTTGGAGTGTGAGCAAAGTAACATTTATGAAAGGATTCAGGGAAACCGGCAAGCCGGACTTGAGTTCTGGAGATGGGAAGTACAGTGCCGGCACTCTGAAGGAGGGGTGTTAATGTTGCAGTTTTATAACTGTAGTGTAAAGCACCCTTCTGGCAAGACAGTGATGGAGTGAATGATGATGAAAGTTTTTCTTTTTCGGGCCACCCTGCCTTGGTGGGAATCGGCCGATGTGTTAATATAAAAAAAATATATATATATATATATATATATATATATATATATATATATATATATATATATATATATATATATATATATATATATATATATATATACTGTCTTTTTAAACTCTATTGTTGCTATGTCCATGATCGATAAGTAGAGGTGTTTAGTTTCTCTGTGTAAAGTTATTCCTACCTTCCTTTACAAAATATAAATGTAAATATATCTATGGCTAACTTGTCATTCTAATATTGTCTAATAATACTATAATTTTTACTATCATAATTAGAAGTTTAATCAAGTTAATGAACACTAGGAATTAGAGTAGACATTGTGGACGAGTTAAGTAATAATATTTTTTTTATTTCTACAAGGTATACAGGTCTAGCCGGCATCAATGACTTAATATTATATAGAAAACCCCTTGTTATGCAGAGCATTTCGGGCAAATTAGGTCAGTTTTGTCCCAGGATACGACCCACACCAGTCGACTAACACCCAGCTACCCATTTAATGATGGGTGAACAGGAACAGCGGGTGTCTTATTGAAACACGCCAAAATGTTTTCCAGCCGTACTGGGGAATCGACCCCCGGACCTCAGTGTGTGAGCTGAGTGCACTAACGATCGAGCTAGCAATGTGCTTTTCCCTTATATATTTTAGAAGGTGCAGTTATACGTTAGTGTTCCATTATATATATTTAAGAACTGGATGACATATCCAGTACACGCAGTACATGTCCATCAGTGTCAAGTGCAAACTTCTACTGTATGCGGATGACAGTACTTTGTTAGTGTCAGGTAAAGACCCACAAGATATAGCTAATGTATTAACACTGGAACTGGAGTCCTGCAGCAAATGGTTAGTAGACAACAAACTATCGTTACATCTCGGGGAAAACAGAAGCCATACTCTTTGGCACGAAATATAAACTGAGCAGGGTAAATAATTTTAATGTCCGATGTAATGAGGAATCCATCACTTCAGTTTCCTCAGTAAAATATCTGGGAATTCCCCTTTGACCCATGCATGTCAGGAGAACTGATCAGGAACAGTGTAATAAAGAAAGCGAATGCCAGACTGAAGTTCCTCTACAGACAAGCACAGTGTCTACCTACTGAGGCTCGCAGGACCCTATGTCTAGCCCTTATACAATGCCATATGGACTACGCTTGCTCTTCATGGTACTCTGCCTTGACAAAAGAACTGAAAGATAAACTGCAAATCACCCAGAACAAAATGGTAAGATTCATCTTGGACCTGGGACCAAGAGAACATGTAGGCCAGGATGAATTACAACAATTGGATATGCTGAATATTGAAGACAGAGTAAAACAACTTAAGTTGAATCAAGTTTATAAAATTGCTCACAAACAGTGTCCAGAATATCTTGCTGCTAATTTTGTCAAGGCTGGGAACCAAAGCAGTCATAGTACTAGAGGAAGAGAGCACAACTTTGTAGTACCCAGTCAGTGGCCAGGCTTCAAACACCTTTTATTGTACAGCAATAAAGGAATGGAACAGACTGCCTGCACATGTCAAAGCCAGTCATAGCATGAGCCAGTTCAAGAAGACAGCCAAAAGGTACCTAATAAATGTAGCGACAGAAAGGGAGAATTATTTTTTATTTTTTTTTACCTAACACACATGTAAATGTAAATAACTCTTTTTACCTTATTCTTTGTATATATCCTATATATTATGTCCTAGAATTTTGTATTGATAAAGTCACTGGAGGCGAAACGTCTACTATAAAGATACCCAGATGTTGCACATGTATCTTAATATCACCTTGTCGGTATTGTATACCATTCTTGTACAGATATTATATCCTTTATTGTATAATAATAAGATATTATATCCTTTATAGTATAATAATAAGATATTATATCCTTTATAGTATAATAATAAGATATTATATCCTTTATAGTATAATAATAAGATATTATATCCTTTATAGTATAATAATAAATATTATATCCTTTATAGTATAATAATAAGATATTATATCCTTTATAGTATAATAATAAGATGTTATATCCTTTATAGTATATTAATAAGATATTATATGTATTAATATTGTTAGAATTACCGACAGTATGTTAAGTAAAAGGACACAAATGCAACTAATGTGACATTTTATTGTGGCAACGTTTCGACTTTGTCAAGTCGTAATGGCTTGACAAAGCTCCTGGAGAGCGAAACGTTGCTACAATAAAATGTCACATTAGTTGCATTTGTGTCCTTTTACTTAGCAACATATTATATCCTTTATAGTATAATAAGATATTATATCCTTTATAGTATAATAATAAGGTATTAAAAGGACCCCAATGGAAATAAGTCACTTTGTCTGACTTTTTTGGGTTATCCTAGGTTCTCTACACATATGCTGCTATGTATGATAATCTATGTAACTGTATTTGTGGTTGATAAATTAGACACATATGCAACACTTGGGTATCTTTATAGAGGAAACGTTTCGCCACACAGTGGCTTCATCAGTCCATACAAAGAACATAAGAACATAAGAAAGGAGGAACACTGCAGCAGGCCTGTTGGCCCATACTAGGCAGGTCCTTCACAATCCGTCCCACTAACAGAATATTTGCTCAACCCAATTTTCAATGCTACCCAAGAAATAAGCTTTGACAATTCTACCCACTCATGCGCGAGTCCCACTCAAATCCAACCCCTCTCACTCATGAATTTATCCAACCTAAATTTGAAACTACCCAAGGTCCTAGCTTCAATAACCCTACTAGGCAGACTGTTCCACTCATCAACTACCCTATTTCCAAACCAATACTTTCCTATATCCTTTCTAAATCTAAACTTATCTAACTTGAATCCATTATTGCGGGTTCTCTCTTGGAGAGATATCCTCAAGACCTTATTTATATCCCCTTTGTTAATACCCATTTTCCACTTGTATACCTCGATCATGTCTCCCTCATTCTACGTCTTACAAGTGAATGTAATTTTAGGGTCTTCAATCTTTCTTCGTAAGGAAGATTTCTAATGCTATGTATTAATTTAGTCATTCTACGCTGAATGTTTTCTAACGAATTTATGTCCATTCTGTAATATGGAGACCAGAACTGAGCTGCGTAATCTAGGTGAGGCCTTACTAATGATGTATAAAGCTGTAATATAACCTCTGGACTTCTGTTGCTAACACTTCTTGATATAAATCCCAGTAATCTATTTGCCTTATTACGTACGCTTAGGCATTGCTGTCTTGGTTTAAGGTTGCTGCTTACCATCACCCCCAAGTCCTTCTCGCAATCTGTATGGCTAAGTTCTACGTTATTTAACTTATAAGTGCTTGGGTTATGGACACTCCTCAATAAAGATACCCAAGTGTTGCATATGTGTCTAATTTATCAACTGTCGGTTCTCTGAACCATTCATTTGCAACTGTATTTGTGTATACCTGAATAAACTTACTTACTGCACAGGAAGGCAGTAAGGTTTGGTGAATGTATGTGCATTCCTCGTCAAGAAACTCAGGACTACAAATTCGGTAAGCTCTTAGGAAGAATCCGAATTTGTAGTCCTGAGTTTCTTGACGGAATGTCATACATTCACCAAACCTTCACTGATTACATTTTCCTTCCTTTTTCATCAAAGATTGCAAGAAAAGAGCTCTTCAGATCATTAATTCTCCACGCGTCAACACCACTCCAAACAAAGTTATAATTCTTCCCAACAGCCAGGTTGCATCCAACATTTCTAAAGTATTTGCACAAGCTAACACTAGAGTCGCCATCGCTTCCAGTACTTCTATAAAGGATCTAACCAGGACAAAATCCAAGCACCTTGAACCAGTCAACGCAGGGGTCTACACTATACCCTGTGGAGGCTGCGACAGAATTTATGTAGGAGAAACAGCAAGAAACCTTGAAACACGCCTCAATGAACACATTAATGCATGCAGGAACGATAACATAAGAACATAAGAAAGGAGGAACACTGCAGCAGGCCTGTTGGCCCATACTAGGCAGGTCCTTCACATTCCATCCCACTAACAGAATATTTGTTCAACCTAATTTTCAATGCTACCCAAGAAATAAGCTTTGATAATTTTATTTACTCATGTGCAATTCCCAATCAAATCCAACCCCTTTCACTCATGAATTTATCCAACCTAAATTTAAAACTACCCAAGGTCCTTGCTTCAATAACCCTACTAGGCAGACTGTTCCACTCATCAACTACCCTATTTCCAAACCAATACTTTCCTATATCCTTTCTAAATCTAAACTTATCTAACTTGAATCCATTATTGCGGGTTCTCTCTTGGAGAGATACCCTCAAGACCTTATTTATATCCCCTTTGTTAATACCCATTTTCCACTTGTATACCTCGATCATGTCTCCCCTCATTCTACGTCTTACAAGTGAATGTAATTTAAGGGTCTTCAATCTTTCTTCGTAAGGAAGATTTCTAATGCTATGTATTAATTTAGTCATTCTACGCTGAATGTTTTCTAACGAATTTATGTCCATTCTGTAATATGGAGACCAGAACTGAGCTGCGTAATCTAGGTGAGGCCTTACTAATGATGTATAAAGCTGTAATATAACCTCTGGACTTCTGTTGCTAACACTTCTTGATATAAATCCCAGTAATCTATTTGCCTTATTACGCAAGCTTAGGCATTGCTGTCTTGGTTTAAGGTTGCTGCTTACCATCACCCCCAAGTCCTTCTCGCAATCTGTATGGCTAAGTTCTACGTTATTTAACTTATAAGTGCTTGGGTTATGGACACTCCCGAGCTTAAGAACTTTGCATTTATCTACATTGAACTGCATCTGCCATTTTCTGACCAGGAATTGAGTTTGTCTAAATCCTCCTGTAGTTCACTGACATCTACGTCTGAATCGATTATCCTACCTATCTTCGTGTCATCAGCGAATTTGCTCATATCACTAGAAATTCCCTCGTCAAGGTCATTTATATATATTATAAACAACAACGGGCCCAAAACCGATCCCTGAGGAACGCCACTTGTTACAGATCCCCACTCCGATTTAACCCCATTTATGCACACCCTCTGCTTCCTATTGGTGAGCCATGACTCGATCCATGACAACACTTTTCCCCCAATGCCATGAGCAGCCACTTTCTTTAACAGTCTCTGATGTGGTACTCTATCAAAAGCCTTACTAAAATCCAAATAAACAATATCGAATTCTTTATCATTATCAACTGCCTCAAAAGCCTTACTGAAAAATTAATAAATTAGTTAGGCAGGAACGGCCCCCTGGTGAATCCATGCTGAGTATCATTAATCAAATTATGCCTATCGAGATGGCTTCTTATGTTATCAGCTATAATCGACTCTAGTAATTTGCCTACAATTGATGTTAGACTTATTGGGCGGTAATTTGATGGTAACGACTTGTCCCCTGCTTTAAAAATAGGAATTACATTAGCCATCTTCCACGTATCGGCACTACACCTGTTTGAAGAGATAGGTTAAAAATGTTAGTTAAGGGTTCACAGAGTTCAATTTTGCATTCCTTAAGAACCCTTGAAAAAAGCTCATCAGGGCCTGGCGATTTATTTTGCTTCAAACGGTCTATCTGTTTGATAACCATTTCGCTAGTGACTGTGATACTACATAATTTATCTTCTTCAGGCCCACTAAAATACCTAATTCTTGGGATATTATTAGTGTCTTCCTGAGTGAAAACCGAGAGAAAATAATTATTAAAAATAGAGCACATTTCATTCTCTTTGTCAGTAAGATACCCATAATTATTTTTAAGGGGACCTATCTTATCTCTAACTTTTGTTCTATACACCTGGAAAAAAATTTTGGGTTAGTTTTCGAATCCCTAGCAACTTTAATTTCGTAGTCCCGCTTAGCTTTTCTTATCCCCTTTTTAACGTCCCTCTTAATGTCAATATACTGATTCATAAGATGACCCTCACCTCTTTTGATACGCCTATAAATTCCTTTCTTCTGCCCTAAAAGATATTTGAGCCTATTATTCATCCATTTTGGGTCATTTCTATTCGATCTAATTTCTTTATATGGGATAAATGTTCTTTGGACAGCATGTATAGTGCTCAGAAAACTGTCATATTGATAGCTCTCTTCATTACCCCAGTCCACAGATGATAAGTGTTCTCTAAGTCCATTGTAATCTGCTAAGCGAAAATCTGGGACCGTTACTGAGTTATTCCTACTATGAAACTTCCATTCAATGCCAAAGGTAATTGATTTGTGGTCGCTTGCGCCGAGTTCCTCTGTAATTTCTAAATTATTAACAAGGGTTTCCTTGTTTGCTAGAACTAAGTCAAGCAGATTATTTCCCCTTGTAGGTTCTGTCACAAACTGCTTCAAAAAACAATCTTGAACTACTTCTAAGAAGTCGTTAGATTCTAAATTCCCAGTCAAAAAATTCCAATCAATTTGACTAAAGTTGAAGTCACCCAGAATAACTACGTTATCGTGCATTGTGGCCTTAACAATTTCCTCCCATAGTAGTCTCCCTTGGTCCCTATCTAAGTTTGGGGGACGGTATATCACACCTAAAATCAATTTTTCATGCCCCTCTGAAAATTCTATCCAGACAGACTCTGTATGTGTTATTTCAGACTTTATTCCCTTTTTTATGCAACAGTTCAAGCGATCTCGGACATACAGGGCCACTCCACCCCCCTTCCCGAAACTTCTGTCTACTTGGAACAATTTACATTCACTTGTAAGACGTAGAATGAGGGGAGACATGATCGAGGTATATAAGTGGAAGATGGGTATTAATAAGGGGGATATAAATAAGGTGTTGAGGATATCTCTCCAGAGAGAACCCGCAATAATGGATTCAAATTGGATAAGTTTAGATTTAGAAAGGATATAGGAAAATATTGGTTTGGAAATAGGGTAGTTGATGAGTGGAACAGTCTGCCTAGTAGGGTCATTGAAGCTAGGACCTTGGGTAGTTTCAAATTTAGGTTGGATAAATTCATGAGTGAGAGGGTTGGATTTGAGTGGGACTGCACATGAGTTAATAGAATCTTCAAAGCTTATTTCTTGGGTAGAATTGAAAATTAGGTTTGGCAATTATTCTGTTAGTGGGATGGATTGTGAAGGACCTGCCTAGTATGGGCCAAGAGGCCTGCTGCAGTGTTCCTCCTTTCTTATGTTCTTATGTTCAAAGCTTATTTCTTGGTAGAGTTGAAGATTGGGTTGACGCCTGCGTACAACACCGAAATTCCAACAATCATCTCATGAAATTCAAAGACGCCCGACTAGTAATTAAAGAAACTAATTTCCGTAGACGCAAGTGCCTTGAATCAGCACTTATCGCTGTTTCTAACACAATTAAACAAAACAAACCATCTCTGAAGTCTTAGCAAGAATCCTCCAGAAAACAGTAAACCCTACCTTCACATAGTCTCTCCTGCTAATTCAACACAAGCACATCGTAGATGCGGAACACTCCTACAGGCCTTCTCTATTCCAACCACCAGCGGAAAAATATTTGTCTAACCTATTATTATACTACCCAAGTATTTGTTTTATCACCTTTTACTCATATGCAATTTGATTGTTCTACCTTATTGTATCACTACTACTACTTCTACCACCACTAGTATTACACCTCACTTTGAGAGTATATATATACGCTCTGTGTCCATGTATCGTTTGTAACGGCTTGAAAAAGCTCCTGGAGAGCGAAACGTTGCTACAATAAAACATAAGAAAGGAGGAACACTGCAGCAGGCCTGTTGGCCCATACTAGGCAGGTCCTTCACATTCCATCCCACTAACAGAACATTTGTTCAACCTAATTTTCAATGCTACCCAAGAAATAAGCTTTGATAATTTTATTTACTCATGTGCAATTCCCACTCAAATCCAACCTCTCTCACTCATGAATTTGTCCAACCTAAATTTAAAACTACCCTACTAGGCAGACTGTTCCACTCATCAACTACCCTATTTCCAAACCAATACTTTCCTATATCCTTTCGAAATCTAAACTTATCTAACTTGAATCCATTATTGCGGGTTCTCTCTTGGAGAGATACCCTCAAGACCTTATTTATATCCCCTTTATTAATACCCATTTTCCACTTGTATACCTCGATCATGTCTCCCCTCATTCTACGTCTTACAAGTGAATGTAATTTAAGGGTCTTCAATCTTTCTTCGTAAGGAAGATTTCTAATGCTATGTATTAATTTAGTCATTCTACGCTGAATGTTTTCTAACGAATTTATGTCCATTCTGTAATATGGAGACCAGAACTGAGCTGCGTAATCTAGGTGAGGCCTTACTAATGATGTATAAAGCTGTAATATAATCTCAGGACTTCTGTTGCTAACACTTCTTGATATAAATCCCAGTAACCTATTTGCCTTATTACGTACGCTTAGGCATTGCTGTCTTGGTTTAAGGTTGCTGCTTACCATCACCCCCAAGTCCTTCTCGCAATCTGTATGGCTAAGTTCTACGTTATTTAACTTATAAGTGCTTGGGTTATGGACACTCCTGGGCTTCAGAACCTTGCATTTATCTACATTGAACTGCATCTGCCACTTTTCTGACCACGAATTAAGTTTGTCTAAATCTTCCTGAAGTTCTATGACATCAATGTTTGAATCAATTATCCTACCTATCTTCGTGTCGTCGGCGAATTTGCTCATATCACTAGTAATTCCCTCGTCAAAGTCATTGATATATATTATAAATAACAACGGGCCTAAGACTGATCCCTGTGGAACACCACTTGTTACAAGTCCCCATTCGGATTTAACCCCATTTATGCACACTCTCTGCTTCCTATTGGTGAGCCATGACTCGATCCATGACAACACTTCCCCCAATGCCATGAGCTGCCCCTTTCTTTAACAGTCTCTGGTGCGGTACTCTATCAAAAGCCTTACTAAAGTCTAAATAAACAATATCGAATTCTTTATCATGATCAACAGCCTCAAAAGCTTTACTGAAGAAGGTTAATAAATTAGATAGGCAGGAACGGCCCCTCGTGAATCCATGCTGAGTCTCATTAATCAATTTATAGTTATCTAGATGGTTTCTAATAATATCAGCTATAATTGACTCTATTAATTTGCCTACAATTGAGGTAAGGCTTATTGGGCGGTCACATTAGTTGCATTTGTGTCCTTTTACTTAACATATTGTCGGTAATTCTACCAATATTATTACAGACCAATATCTAACTTACCTCTGCTCTTTAAAAAATTAATTCATAGGCAGATCTATTCCTATCTCGTCTCACACAACACACTCAACCCCAGTTTAGATTCAGGACTAATAAAAACACAAATGATGCTATTATACACATGATGGGAATCTTCATTGATTTACGTAAAGCTTCTGATACAGTCGACCATGACTTGCTGCACATTAAATTAACACACTATGGCATAAGAAAGCACTCCCTCAACTACCTAAAGTCATACCTTAATAACAGAAGCCAATATATGTACACAAATGGAACTAACTCTTCCACACAACCAATTAAAGTCGACGTCCCGCAAGCAAGTGTCCTTGACCCACTTCTCTTCTTGATTTACACCAATGACCTACCGAATGCGTCACAAGTACTCAAACCCATATTATTTGCAGATGACACAGCATATGTCTCTTCTCATCCAAACCTGTCATACTAGCCAACACTGTTAATACTTAATTGCTGAAAATATCTACCTGGATGATGACTAATAAGCTAACTCTCAATACTGACAAAACCTATTTCATTCAATTTGGAAACAGAGCTTCAAATGTTCCACTTAACATAACACGAAACGGTTCATCCATCACAAGACTCACAGAGGGAAAATTTCTAGGGATCCACCTAGACAATAGCCTCAAATTCCGGACACACAAAAATTTCCAAGAAAATTTCCAAAACGGTAGACATACTATCAAAGATACGGTACTATGTTCCACAATCAGCTCTCCTTGCACTGTATCATTCACTCATCTACCTTTATCTTACCTATGGAATTTGTGCATGGGGATCAACAACATTCAATCACCTAAGACCACTATAATCTCAATGCAAACTTGCAAGGAAATAAAAATTTGAATTTGAATTTGAACATTATACTGCATATGTGTTTATTTCTGTAAAAAAAATGCTTTAAAAAATAATCATGTCAGAGGATCTCACCTTCAAGGACCATAACAATGTAGCAATCGCATCTGCTAGAAAAATGACAGAATAGATAATGAGAACCTTCAAAACCAGGGATGCCAAGCCCATGATGACACTTTTCAGGTCGTTTGTTCTATCTAGGCTGGAATATTGCTGCACACTAACTGCACCTTTCAAGGCAGGTAAAATTGCTGAACTAGAAAATGTGCAGAGAACCTTCACAGCACGCATAACTGCGATAAACCACCTCAATTACTGGGAACGCTTGAAGTTCCTAAACCTGTACTCCCTAGAACGCAGGCGGGAGAGATACATTATTATATACACTTGGAAAATCCTAGAGGGATTAGTACCAAACTTGCACACGAAAAGCAAAAGACTCGGCAGACGAAGCAACATCCCCCCAATGAAAAGTAGGGGTGCCACTAGCACGTTGAGAGACAACACAAAAAGTGTCAGGGGCCCAAGACTGTTCAATTGCCTCCCAGCGTACTTAACGGGGATTACCAATAGACCCCTGACTGTCTTCAAGCAGGCACTGGACAGGGACCTAAAGTCAGTGCCTGACCTGCCGTGCTGTGGTTCGTACGTCGGCCTGAGGGCGGCCAGCAGTAACAGCCTGGTTGTAGATGAATGGTTCAGAGAACCGACAAGTTGTTAAATTAGACACATATGCAACACTTGGGTATCTTTATTGTGGAAACGTTTCGCCACACAGTGGCTTCATCAGTCCAATACAAAGAAGAAAGTAGTAATAAAAGGAGGAGTTTGAGGTAATCAGTCCCTCGGCCTGGAGTCGATGTGTTCAGTCCATCAATCTTGAAGTAAATACAATATAAGGCAAATAGAAGTTGCTTATATACTGTCTACAGTATATAAGCAATTATATACTGACTGATGAAGCCACTGTGTGGCGAAACGTTTCCACAATAAAGATACCCAAGTGTTGCATATGTGTCTAATTTAACAACTTGTCGGTTCTCTGAACCATTCATCTACATCCTGTCTGACACAGCAACTTCTTGGGATCTTGATACAAAGGGATTCTTCAACATTTGTCCAAACCTTTGGACAAGGACTTACTTCGACTAGTGGATGATACCACTATGACCCCGCCTCCTCCTGCTTCATCTCACCTGTCTACAGTATATAAGCAACTTCTATTTGCCTTATATTGTATTTACTTCAAGATTGATGGACTGAACACATCGACTCCAGGCCGAGGGACTGATTACCTCAAACTCCTCCTTTTATTACTACTTTCTTCTTTGTATTGACTGATGAAGCCACTGTGTGGCGAAACGTTTCCACAATAAAGATACCCAAGTGTTGCATATGTGTCTAATTTAACAACAGCCTGGTTGATCAGGCTCTGATTCACCATGAGGCCTGGTCACAGACCGGGCTGCGGAGGCGTTGACCCCCGGAACTCTTTCCAGGTAAACTCCAGGAAGTCTTTAGACTCTAAATTCCCAGTCAAGGAATTCCAGTCTGTTTGAATGGATTAAAAGTCCCCTAAAATTACATCGTTATTGTCTCTCTACCCAGAGAGACTCAGAATATGTTTTTCGGAGTTTACCTTCCCGTTACTCGTCTCAACGTAGAACTGAAAACCCTGAATGTGTCATAAATAAGGCTCTTGTCTATAATGGACTGAAGGTGTCACGAGCAGTCTGTGCGCACTGAGAAAAAAAAAATCGAAAAAATACGAAAATTGAGTTTTTCTTACCAAAAAATAGCTGATCTTTCTGGCAACACCCTCGTATAATTCTCATCATTATACGATGTTTCTACAAGGAATTATAGTAATTTGTAACAGGTAAGGTGTCGGCGTCTGTCATGGCGTGCGCGATGACGCGGTAAAAAAAAAAAAAATCCGTTTTTCTTTTCTAACAATTTCTTATATTATTCTCTCTAATATAATACAAATTCACCATTTGAGAGCATAGGAGAGTGGGCTGGGCTAATATGGCCTGAGAACCAATCAGAAGCCTTCTCTGCCCCTCTCTGGCCTTTTCAGATAAGAGGTGCTGACAGGTCATAAATTACGATGTAGCGGCCAGCCCACACCAGCCAACAAATTGTTCTTTTCTTACGCTAATATCAATAATAATGTTTATTTACTTACTACAATTCATCTATTATGACATAAGGCGACATATTAATAGCATAGAAACATAAAAAACACACCAGAATAAATATTATGTGGCATAATATGACGGTCTATCCGCTGGTAGTGGGATGGTAAAATCGCCCTTATGGATTGTTTCTTCTCATTCTCACATCCTGGTGTGAGAGAAAACGGAGCTAGCGATGGTAAACTGCACTAGACACTCGTATATGGTGAAAACAGTGGAAAAAAGTATTTTTTCGGGAACTTTTTTTTTTTTTTGACGCCTCTGGGTGCCGCGCGCTTCGGCCATTATCTCGAAAGTAACTTATTTACCTTTGTGAGGGCAGTGCATGATTAATAATGAAAGAATTGACGTGATTTTCACAATAAACATAGAAGAATGACTGCTTTACAAGATAGAGTTTTCCTTTTTGAAGTATCCCAAATATTTTCAGATTTGTGTGGGGATAAAAGTCAGATATTTTGCTAAATGTCAAGTAACCTACAAACTATATTTTTTTTATAATGAAGATAAGCTTTATTACAGAATAAGTACACTTGAGACGATAGACTTAGAAGTGTTCTATCAGGAGGAAGTGTCAAAACAACTTTCCCAACTACCACTTCGGACTACATCTCTCTTAAGTGGAATTTTTAGGAATTTTCAGTAAATCTTGCGTGGTTCATTTGCTTTTTGGCCAATTTTATTGAAACTTCGTCACAGCTCCTTCTATATGACCTTCTAATAGTACACCAAAAATGAGCGCAATTGGTAAACAAATAAAAAAAATAATGTTTTTTCGTTAATGGGCCCCTGAAGCAGCCAATGACTTCGATACATCTCCACAATAATAAAGACACCTAATATGTGACCAGCACATTCCAGTCTAAAATAAAGTTAAACTCAGTTTCATTTCCATTTAGTTAATATTTTATTGTTTTATAATTTTCCAAAATCTCATCACAAACCATCTACAATATGCAATATTAGAAATTATATATTTCCAAATCAAATTACAAACAGTTGATGTCATTGATTTACACTGCAGTTTTCCCTTGTAACTTCCAAAAAAGTAGAAGTGATCGTCCTTTCTCTACTTATCAATATTGCTTCTAGGGTCGACCTTCTTGTGGCAACGTTGGGATAAACTTTGCTAATGTTTCCTGCAGATATTTCCTTGTTATGGGAAGAGATTTTAGCTACCATTCTCTAGAAGGGGACTGACCTCTGAGTCCTGTTTAATCTTCTTCCACAAGATAATCAAGGCTTCCTGAAGAAGGCGAAAATATGTAAAGTTTAAAAAGAGGCACTATGCATTGAATTGTTAATGAAGTGTAATCATCTTACTAGATTTCAGGTGAAAATTGTTATAACATTGAAGTTCTTCATCTACAAAAATACTTAATTATTGTCATTTTAGCAATAACATTTTAACAAATTGAGTCAATCCATTATTTTTCATCTTTCATTCAACTTTAAATGAATAGAACAAATTTAATAACCTAAATGTGCCTTTATAAGTATTTTCAATCAAATTTTCACTATTTTAATGATGTATATAACATTAATTTTAAAAGTAATATAATTGAAAAGTAATTATACATTCCCAATATGGGTCAACATTTAATTCAACTGATATCAGGTCGACATTAATTTGATATTGAAAAAAAAAATAAGGCATTCATACTGAGAGGAAAATCAACCATAATTATACTTACACGAAATAAATAATTCCATAAGAACGTAAGCAGCCACAGGAGAACAAAAACGGTACACACAATCATGTATGTCGCTATAATCTCTGTAACTTGACTGTTATTCATTATTCAACTCTGAAATAGGTCTCAGTCACGAGTCACAAACGACCAACAGTAGTTATATGAATGCATTAAATGAGTAACATGAAACGAGTATATATAGGGGTCAGGGAGAGGCCATGAGGTGAAGTAATGCTGCATGTAACCAGCAATCCTAACTCGTTCTTCGTCTCACAAAAGATTAGATTTTTCCACCGAAGTGGCTAGTTTATTGTGCACCGCAAATCCATCATGTGGACGGTAGCGCAAAAGCATATGGATACACAAAAGGCCTAGGAACGAGGCCCCAAAAGGGTTAACAATTGTACATATGGATTCATATCTACAGTTCACTTATCTGTTACAAGGAAATTTAGGGAATTTTCTTAGTATAACTAGTATCTTATTTTCATTAATAAGATCTTGACATGTCACATAAGTTATTATACTGTCTATCTCTGTATTCCTCAATAAGTGGACAATTAGGCACATAGTGTTCAAGACAGTGACCATATGGAAATAAATGGTATAAAATACCGACACAATGGAAAAATAAACACATAAGCAGTATAATGTGATTATTTATTGAAAACGTTTCGCCCACGCAGTGGGTTTTATCGAGTCACAGACAGATCTGAAAACAGATGTTTGTGACTCAATAAAGCCCTCTGCGTGGGCGAAACGTTGTCAATAAAGAATCATAAGAACATAAGAAATGAGGAACACTGCAGCAGGCCTGTTGGCCCATACTAGGCAGGTCCTTCACATTCCATCCCACCAACAGAACACTTGTTCAACCCAACTTTCAATGCTACCCAAGAAATAAGATTTGATAATTTTATTTACTCATGTGCAATTCCCACTCAAATCCAACCCCTCTCACTCATGTATTTATCTAACCTAAATTTGAAACTACCCAAGGTCCTAGCTTCAATAACCCTACTAGGCAGACTGTTCCACTCATCAACTACCCTATTTCCAAACCAATATTTTCCTATATCTTTTCTAAATCTATACTTATCCAATTTGAATCCATTATTGCGGGTTCTCTCTTGGAGAGATATCCTCAAGACCTTATTTATATCCCCCTTATTAATACCCATCTTCCACTTATATACCTCGATCATGTCTCCCCTCATTCTTCGTCTTACAAGTGAATGTAATTTAAGGGTCTTCAATCTTTCTTCATACGGAAGATTTCTAATGCTATGAATTAACTTTGTCATTCGTCGCTGAATGTTTTCTAACGAATTTATATCCATTCTGTAAAATGGAGACCAGAACTGAGCTGCATAATCTAGGTGAGGCCTTACTAATGATGTATAAAGCTGTAAGGAACACTGCAACAGGCCTACTGGCCCATACTAGGCAGGTCCATGTCAAAACCAACCCACCAACAAAAATATTTGCCCATCCCATCCCCAGCGGCACCCAAGCAACCTTCACAACCCTCCAAGTCCCACTCAAATCTAACCCCTCTCTCATAAGATTACAGAAGGAAGTAACACTGCAGCAGGCCAACCGGCCCACACTAGGCAGGTCCCCCTCAAACCCTAAACCAATCCCACAAACAAAAACACCTTTCCAACCCAACTTCTACTCCATCCATGGAACAAGCTCCGATAATCAGGGCACTACCAAAGAGCGAACTGAAGGAGCTGAAGCACCCGGTCCATCACCAGGGCACTGAAGGAGCCGAAGCTCCTGGTCCATCACCAGGGCACTGAAGGAGCCGAAGCAACTGGCAACTGCAGTGGAGGGAGCTGTTAGGGCTTTAAACTAGAAAAAGTTAGTGGTATGGGTTATGGGGGGAAAACAGTGAAGTCCCAGTGTAGTAATGTTATAAATTCTAGGGGAACTAGTAATAGGCAGAATAAGGTGGATATTGGAAAGCCAGTGGCACTAGGTGACAAGGACAGTAATAGGTATAAGGGAAAAACAGAAATGAGCAGGAAGGGTAAAGAGAAAGGAGGGTCTTTAAGTGTATATTACACCAATAGTCGTAGTGCTAGGAATAAGATGGACGAGTTGAGAGTAGTTGCAAGTACAGGTAATATTGATGTTTTTGCAATAACTGAAACATGGTTTAATATGAAAAATCGGGACTTGCCTGCCGAATGTCACATTCAGGGTTTTAAATTGTAGGAGAGAAGAGTTGCTAGATAAGTACAGGTCAGCTATAGAGCTAATTAAGTCCAAGGGAGGGTCCCAATCATATGTAGCATCTTGCCTAGAAGGGAGTGGGAAATGAATGGTTGTCTAGGGCAATTGGTGCAAATTGCTGGCTAGACAGATACTGCAAGGAACTTGCAATCCCATTCATTGACAACTGGGACAACTTTATGGCAAACATGATATGTATGCAAGGGATGAGGTACATCTTCTGGGACAGGGGTGGAAGCACTTGCCAACTCGATTGAGAGGGCCATTGCTGACATGCCTAGTATTTTAAACTGATAGATGATAGAGGTATGGGTGTGTGTGGGAAACAGTCAGTTTGCAACACTAGGGCTGAAAACAGTAAGTGTATAAAGACATTCATCATAAAGTTACAAATAAGGGCAATGGATCAGGACAGCAAACAAAGGGAGACAGCAGGGAAAACAAGAGCTAGCTCCCTTAAGGTTTACTATACTAATAGCAGGAGTGTAAGAAATAAGATAGATGAGCTAAGATTAATTGCAAGTGCAGGAAACATAGATATTATTGCTATAACAGAGACCTGGCTCAATCTGAAAGATAGAGAGTTGCCTTCTGAATGTCACATACAAGGCTATAAATTATTCCACACTGATAGGGTCAACAGGAAGGGTGGTGGAGTAGCGATGTACGTCAGAGACAATTTAAAGTGTTGTGTTAGACAAGATATAAAATTAGAAGCGTCAGCCACTGAATCTCTTTGGTTACAGCTTCTTGAGGGCCGTGTAAAACTTATTTTGGGTGTGATTTACAGGCCCCCAAATCTTGATAGGGAGTGCAGTAAACTTCTATGGGATGAAATTCGTAAGGCATCTACACATGAAAATGTTGTGCTAATGGGAGATTTCAACTTTAGACAAATTGACTGGAGCAATTTGACAGGAAATTTAGAGTCAAGTGACTTTCTTGATACGATTCAGGATTGTTTTTGAAACAGTTGGTGACAGAACCAACTAGAGGAAATAACCTGCTAGACTTGGTTCTTGCCAGCAGGGAAACGCTAGTTAATAATCTTGAGGTTAATGATGAGCTTGGGGAAAGTGATCACAAATCACTCAGTTTTAATATATCATGGAATTACCTTACTAATGGAAATCAAGTCTCTGTCCCTAACTTCCGCCTGGCTGATTTCATAGGACTGAAAAATTACCTGGGTAGGCTGAACTGGAATGACCAGACAGTGGGTCAGGTAGGTGGTGATTGTCAATATGACGTTTTCCAGAGAATAGTTCTAGCTGCTCAGACAGCTTATGTTCCTAATAGGGAAATCAGATCAAACAAAAATGATCCTAAATGGATGAACAATAGATTAAAACATCTC